>MDKJ01125014.1:0-49680 GCA_005239525.1 Nicotiana knightiana | reverse complement strand
CGGAGGACGGCGGCTAGGGTTTGGTTTCTTAGAGAAGATAGAGACGGTGGGGAAAGGGGGGGGGGTGTGATACTTTGAACTGAACTGGGGTAGGGGGTGTTTGAAACAATTAAATACTTATTAGGGGTTAGTTCCGGACTGTTGGATCAAAATTATCCAACGGCTGAGGTGAATGGAAAGCTAAACGGCGTCGTTTGGGTAGTGTAGGGGCATGCCGGGTTGGCTATGGGTTTTGGGCCTAGGTTGTCTGGGTATATGGGGATTGGGCCTGGGTACTTCTTGGCCCAAGTCCGATTATTTTAACTTCTTTGATTAATTAAACTAATTAGGTTATAATCTAATTTAATCCAAAAATATAGTAACTAATTTAGACCTACTTTTCATCTATTTACGGATTAATCAAGAATAAAATGACCAATTTTATATCCTTAATTAATCTATAATTTAATGAATAAAGATGATTAGTTTTAGTAATTAATTATTAAAATACATTACATTAAATAACCATTGCTCGTCTATTATTCAGTTAATTATAACTTTATAATTCTTTGATAATAGTGATGCAATTTTGAACAAATTTAAAAAGATGAATTATGTATATGCCCAAAAATACAAATCTTTCACAATTAATCACTGATAATCAACAAAATCTATGAAATTAATTTATTTATCGAATTTTGTAGGGGCCTTTGGTAGGTGAAAAATCACATGCTCACAGCTGCCCCTCTTTGCTCGAAAACACGAAGAGTTTTCGGGCAAAGACAAGATGAGCGGCAATGAACGACTTTCCCCTATTCATATGTTCCGTTGTGAAGCGTTTTGAAAAGTTTGACCGAACCCTGCTTCAAGGGTTGCCTACATATCCTTGGCTATAAAGGAATCAGGTCAGTGTAGTTCTGGAAGTTTTGGTAGCTGGGACTACCGAGTAACTGTGGTTTCACTGCGGTTGCTGCTGTTACTGCTGCGGGTCTCCTTGTTACACCCAAAGTAAACAAAACGACAGGCTAAACTAAACCTATCAGTTACTAGTTACAAGATTCCTATCTAAGACCTGTTCTTGAGTCTTGATTTTCTGCGAACTCTGACTTGGATCTTGATGTTTGTTAGCTGTAGGTGTTGGTTTCGTCTCTTCGCTTTTCGGATCAAGGTAGGATATACCGAACGGCTTACTTCAATCTCGTCCTGAATAGTCCATATCTTCTCTGTATTACGCACTTGCAGATTCAATCTTCTCTTTCTTCTTTTGTTCTGTTACTTTGGATCGAAACTTCTTCTTTTGGTCGTTTCGAATTTATTGTGATCTGCGCAAAATCAAAGAAAACGAACGAAATTTTAGACCGGATTATATTTGCAACGATAGCTTATCCTTTTCAGGACTAGAGTTGGGCATGATCAAATTTTCGCGCTGTTTCCGGGGAACTAACGGTGTAGCTGTAGGTGTACATATTTCTGGGTCACAAGTTTAAACCTTTATTTTATTTTTCTTGTATTTGATTTTTTTTAAAATTTTCTATTTTTTGACTTGAGAGACATGACATCTTGGAATTATGAGAGTTTTGATGTTGGTAATTCTACTTTTGATCCTCCTTATGCATATTGTGGAGGAACTACCGATTGCAAATTTATCAAAATATTTCTGAGAGCGAGTTATGTGCATCAACTCAATATTATGTGTGGAGTGTGTGTGATATGTGTGGTGGTCAATATGGTCACTTTCATGGTTGTACTTATATGTCTTATTCTCCCCCAACCCCTTATTTGATGGTTCGTAATTTTCTTGTGAAGTTAATAGGAACAAAGAACCCAGGGATGATGACCTGAAAGAGATCAAGGATATGCTAAAGTACCCTGTGGAACAAAATAATGAGAAACAACTGCACATACAAAGGCAAGATGTTACTATTCGCAAACTGGAGGCACAAGTGAGTCAACTAGTTGAAGAATTTAATGCTCAACAAGCCAATATTGTGGATAGTAGCCAAGAAGAGCATCAATTAGACACTGAAATTGATATGCTAATGGAGGAGGTCAGAGTAGAGAACCAACAATCTATCCAACTAAAATTTGAGGATGCCGATATTCAAGAAGTAACACTAGAGTCGGCCAAGGAGATTGAAGATACAAATTTGGTTGACTCTAGTGTGATTGGTGTTGAGGAGGTCAAAAATCTTGAAGTTCATGTATTTGAGCGCATTGGACCTCATTCCAAACACTTCTCTACATGATGTTCGGATGGTGAAATGGGAATGGATTCTTACGGGTATAAAAAGGAGTCTAGGGAAGAGGAAGATGAGCCTTATATTTTGAAATTTTCAAGGCCGTCTAGGCAAGGTGACACTCCTCGGTTGAGAGCCAAAAAGTGCATGAGACTTTATCTAATATTTGGCTCGCAAGAATTTGTACCACCCAAGAGCATAATCATAAGCTTGAAGCAAAACTTGGGGTTTAATTCATAAGCTCGAGGTGGAGACAAAAAATAACTCGCGTCATGCCGCGACGTTAAATCAAGCGCTTGTTGGGAGGCAACCCAACTTTACTATTTTCTATTATTTTTATTTTTATTTTTTTATTATTGTACTATTCTTGTAGTGTTATTTTTTTTATTTCTCTAGGAGCATGGGAAACAAGGTCATTGGAAGAAAGTAAAAGCAAAAGAGATGGTTAGAACTAAGTGTGGGGTTACCGCAAAATGAACCAAGTCTGGGAGAAGTCTGAGTACCCCATGAGCTGCTTATGTTTCGGTCTTTGGCCTATCATGGAGTTTCTTTTACCCTCTTGTATTTATGGGTGTGCATTGGGGACAAGACACAATTTTAAGGGTGGGGGTGAAGTGACTGTTTGGGTATTCCTATGCTATTTTAGTTGTGTTATTTTACGTGTGTTGAAAAAAAAATCAAAAAAAAGTAGGTAGAAATAATCCCTCGTGGTTTTTCTTATGGCCATGGTTCTTTTCCATGGGATGACTCTTTGAACCGGGTAGTAGTTATTTTTTTCTAAAGTAGAATTTTCAAAAACGTTTTGGACTTTTTCCAACGATGGACTTCCTAAACCATTTTCTTGAGGGTTTAAAGTCTGAAGAAAAATACAAAAAGATTTTTTTTCTTTTTTTCAACTGATAATGGAATGAGAAGAACTTGAGTATCTATGCTTTTTGACATGTTTTATGTTGGGGCTTAGAGCTGGAGCATTTGCACTGAGTACTTTTTTTTGTTTCTTATGACTATGTGCCTTGAGAGTATATGTGTTGCTTGGGCTCGTCTATTGACTCCTATTGTTACTTCCTAGTGTTTGGATTATATGATGACTCTGCTAGTTTCTTTAACTTGAGAGTGGGGCCCGAGCCGTCCAGAGTAAGTCATGTGCTTTGTGTGAGGTGAGACTTTGTTGTACTCTGTGCCATCCCTTGTTAGTCTAGAACTTTCCCCGTGTGTGAGTCAAAGCTAAACGATTAAGTCTTGTGAGTTTAGGAAATGATATAGGCATCTCTTTGATTGATCCTTCAGTCTATTTACCTACCACCAATAAAGATTATCCTTTGTTAGCCCAATTGAGCCTATAAACCTTTTCTTTGGTACCCACATTACAAGACGAATCCCTTTTGTTCTTAATCAAATCTTGGTGAGCCTTTACCTCCTAAAGTGCTTAAGTCGCTAGAAGAGAAGGAAAAGATATTGGGTAGTTTTTGAGTGGAACCGTAGAACGGCCAAAAGGTGCAGGTGTGTATTGAGAGAGCCACTAGCTGGAAATACCAATTTATTGAGGGTGTTGAAAAGATTTTGAAAAAACAAAATACAAAAAACAAAATCCCTCCAATTTGCTTTGATGTGTGCTAGAGCTTATGTAGATATGCTTAAAGTTAATGGGCTACGTTATTTACGATTTCGTAGCGATATGTTGAGTGATCATGAAGAGGATGTGCTTAAAATTTAAAGTGTATTGTATTAAAAATACTTAGGAGGGTTAGTCACTATTATACATATCTATCCTACATGTACCTTAGCCTACATTACAACCCATGAAAACCTAATTGATCCTGGACCTTGCGAGGTTGAATTAGTAGAAATTTACATTACGGGCAAGCCTATGGTACGAGCTTTAGGGGCACATGAGTTTCTTGCGAGAGTGAGTGAATTCTTTCATTCTATGAGTCCTTAAATTATATTTGAATTCATATTTGAGTGTGTGGACTGATTACTCTCTTTGTTTTGTTGGTGAGGGCACATGCTTTACAATGGATTGGTAAGGAACTAGTATCTTTAGTTTGCACGAGAAACGAGTCACAAAGAGGAATGTAGTGGAGTCAATTTTTGAGGCTAGGATGTTAGAAGTGTTACATTAATATTTTAAATAATCTTGGCATGAGTTTAAAACTTGAGGAAATGTATGAAAAATGCATATGCTGGGTTCTAAGCGTTGATATAAACCATTGTCATTGGTGTGATACTTGAGTATGTTTTGAAAGGTATTTCTTGCCTATGCGCTTAATCTTAAGTTGCTCGAGGACGAGCAAGAGTTTAAGTGCGGGGTGGTGATAAATGATGAAAAATGCATTTTTTGAGTATGTTTATATATTATTTCTTATGTGATTTATGGGAGATCACATGGTTTTGAAGTGAAAATATGCTTATTACGTGTTTCTTATGTGTAGGAATAAACTTGCGCGAAGAAGGATCAAATGGGAGAAAAATTGGTGAAAAAGAGCTGAAGAGAAAAGTCCCGGACAGCGAAGTGAGGCTCACTTTGCCAGACCGAGACCAAAGCAGAAGAAATCAGGAAAGTCCCAGACAACAAAGTGAGGGTTACTTCGCCAGAACGGGACCAGGGCAGAAAAATTCAACTTTTCCAATCCGAACTAGGAGAAGAAATTTCGGCCCAAACAAATTCTAATCACTATAAATACATCCTAAAACGTGATTTTATGAGAGAGACACCACTTTGGAGAGAGAGAAGACTTTGGGGAGGCAAGAACATGCTAGGAGCAAGAATGAGAAGGATTCAACTTCACGTTTTTCCCTCTTTCTTCTTTTATTTCCATTATTGGTTATAAATTCTAGTATTGTAGTTATATATACTATTATGAATATCTAATTTGTTATCTAGGATTTTGATGGAACCGTTTGTAGGATGAATTCTTGTTATTTTTTTATATAATTAAACTGTTGGATTTCTTTACTTGTTCAACTACGTATTTGTTGATGTTGATTGAATGACCATCAATTGACTGTGCCTATTTAGCGTGTATTGATCTAGAGACAATACATATTTAGGTAGTTGTTGAACAACATCACTCCTAACGTATATGTGAGATCAATACGGAGGGTTTAAAGGCGGGACTAGAGATAACAAAACCTTGGTGCGATCGTAGTGAGTGGTGAATTAGTGTCAGCTAGCGTAGTTCGAGAGAATACGTCTAATAAATTGTGGTAGTTTCTCAAGAGAGATATACAACACCCAAAGTTCCCACGATCGGTAGAGAATACATAGGCGAAATTATAGAAGACTTAGCAGGAAAGATTCCGACAATTTGGAAAATCATAACTCTAGACCTCCTTATTCTTGTCTCCAACTCTTAGTCTCCTTAGTTAATAATTTTACTGCTTTTAATAGTTTCTAGTTAATTAGCTTAAAAATAAGAATCTCAATCTTTATAATTTAGAAAATTTTTCAAAATTGTCTTCTTAGTGATATTAAACAGTTGTAGCTAAGTCTTAGTTCTCTGTGGGATTCGACTCCGGACTTTTAGACCGGATTATATTTTTGCAACGACCGCTTATCCTTTTTGGGACTAGAGTTGGGCGTGATCGTGGAGTATATGGCTCGGTGCCTTAATTGCAGCAGGTGAAGTATGAGCATCAACGACCAGGTGGGTTGCTCTAGAAGTTAGAGATTTCGGAGTGGAAATGGGAGATGATCACTATGGATTTCGTTGTTGGACTCCCACGGACTCAACGGAGGTTTGATGTAGTTTGGGTGATTGTGGATAGGCTGACCAAGTCAGCCCATTTCATTCCTGTGATGATTACATATTCTTCCGAGCAGTTGGCTCGAATCTACATCGCGAGATCGTCAGGCTTCATGGCGTACCTGTATCTATCATCTCTGACAAGGGTACGAAGTTTACATCACGGTTCTGGAGGGCCGTACAACATGAGTTGGGTACTCGAGTGGAGCTGAGTACATCATTTCACCCTCAGACGGACGGACAATCTGAGTGCACTATTTAGATATTAAAGGATATGCTCCGTGCGTGTGTGATGGAGTTTAGAGGGTCGTGGGATCAGTTCTTTCCACTTGCGGAGTTTTCCTACAACAAGAGTTATCAGACGAGCATCTAGACGGCACCGTATGAGGCTCAGTATGGTAGGCAGTGTCGGCCCCCGATGGGTTGGTTCGAGCCGGGCGAGGCTAGATTATTGGGTACAAACTTAGTCCAGGATGCCTTGGATAAGGTGAAGGTGATTCAGGATCAATTTCGCACAGCCTTGTCCAGACGGAAGAGTTATGCGGACCGGAAGGTTCACGATGTTGCATTCATGGTTGGAGAGAGGGTCTTGCTCCAGGTAGTGCCTATGAAAGGCGTTATGAGGTTCATGAAGAAGGGAAAGCTGAGTCCAAGGTACATTGGTCTTTTTGAGGTGTTGAGGGGTGTTGGGGATGTTGCTTATGATATTTCCTTACCTCCCAGCTTAGCAGGAGTTCATCCGATATTCCACGTTTCTATGCTCCGAAAGTATCATAATGATCCGGCTCATGCGGTGCATTTCAACTCAGTCCAGTTGGACAAGGGTCTATCTTATGTTGAGGAGCCAGTGGCTATTTTGGACAGGTAGGTCAGAAAGCTAAGGTCAAATAACAATGCGTCCGTGAAGGTGTTGTGGAGGGGTCAGCACGTCGAGGAGGCGACTTAGGAGACCGAGCAGGATATGTGCAGCCGAAATCCTCATCTTTTCACCGCTTCAAGTATGTCTCTTTACTCGTTTGAGTATGAATGATTATTTTAAGAAGGGGAGCATGTAACGACCAGGCCGGTCGTTTTGAGAGTTATATCCCCGATCCCCTATCTATTATTTTCCCCGTGTCTTTTCCTACTTATGTGTCTTGCCGGGAGGTGTTGGTTGTGGTTTCAGAGTGTTTTGGGACACTTAGTCCCTAAATGGAAGCTTAAGTATTAGGATTTTGATCGTAGTAGGAACTGTGTAAAGACGACTCCGGAATGGAGTTCCATCAGTTTAGTTAGATCCATTGGGTGATTTTGGACTTAGGGGCGTGTCTGGATTGTGTTTTGAAGGTCTGTAACTCATTTGGGCTTGAAATGGCGAAAGTCGAAGTTTTGGAGATTTTGACCAGTAGTGGACTTTTCGATATCGGGGTCGGATTCCAATTTCTGAAGTTAGAGTAGGTTTGTAAGGTTGAATATGACTTGTGTGCAAATTTTGGGATCAGTCGAATGTGATTTGGTAGGTTTCGACATTAGTTGTAGAAATTGGAAGTTTCAAGTTCATCAAGTTTGAATCGGAGGGTGAATTGTGTTTTTAGCGTTGTTTGGTGTGATTCGAGGGCTCAACTAAGTTTGTATGGTGCTTTAGGACTGGTCGGTATGTTTGGTTGAGGTCTCGAGGGACTCGGGTGTGTTTCGGATGCTTAACGGATGAAATATTGGACTAATGCAATGGTTGAAGTTTTTCTGGTTTCTGGTGTTTCACACCTGCGGTGGGGAGACCGTAGGTGCGGGATTGCACGTGCTGCATATCAAGCACAGAAGCGGAATTGGGAGACTCGATTAGGGATCGCAGGTGCGAGGGAAGTACCGCATCTGCGATGCCCGCAGATGCGCCTAAAGGATCGGAAGCACGCAAGAGGACCGTAGAAGCGGGCAGTGTTCCACAGGGGCGCACACGCAGGTGCAACCCTAGGATCACAGAAGCAGACCCTGAGTTTTTAAGTGGAATCCGCACCTGCAAGGGGAATTTCGCAGGTGCGGTGGCATATTTGCAGATACGGAAGAACTAGGCAGAAAAGGGGAAATTCGAGGGTTGATTCCCATTTCGATTTTGGGACTATGAGAGCACGGTGTGAGGCAATTTTTCAAGGTTTCTTCGAGAAGATTGTTGGGGTAAGTGATTCTAACTCGTATTGGGATATATTTCATGGATCTATTGTTATTTACGTCTTTTCTAATTAGGGATTTGAGTTGGAAATTTGGACAAAAATGGTGGAAAGTTCATAGGCTAAAATTTCGAGTTTTGGAAGGGGATTTGAGGTCAGATTCGAGTAATTATTGTATGGTTAGACTCATGAGTGAATGGGTATTCGTATTTTGTGACTTTTACCCGATTTCGAGACGTAGGCCCGTGAGGCTTTTTGGGACGATTTCCTAATTTCTCGCTTTAGCTTAGATTTCATTGACTAGATTAGTTTCTTATAGCTATATTTATCGTATGTAATTGGTTTTGGCTAGATTCGGGCCATTCAGAGTCAGATATTCGTGGGAAGAGCATTGTTATCGATTGATTGAGTTTGGTTCGAGGTAAGTGGCTTGCCTAACCTTGTGTGGGGGAAATCCCTTACGATTTGGTACTGATATTGCTATGTGAGCGTCGTTTACGCGAGGTGACGAGTGCATACACGGGCTATTTGTTGAAAAACCTAATTTTTACTCAGTAATTACCCGTTTTCACCTTAATTGAATTACTAGCATGCGTAGTTCACCTTGTTAGCGTAGAATAACATGTCTACGTGCCTTAATTGCTTAATTGAACTCCTTGCAGCATGCCTATTGAATTTCTGCTTCTTTTCCCGGCTTGTACTTAGTCTAGACTGTAGATTCTCTTGCTGACTTATCGTCTGTAATTGATTGTGTTGTGTATTTACTTTGGGACTACGGGATGGTATCCCGGGAGATTCCCCCTGCATATTTACTTTTGGGACTACGGGACGGTATCACGGGAGATCCCCCTACACATTTACTTTTGAGACTACGAGGCGGTACCTCGGGAGTTCTCCCTGCACATTTACTTTTGAGACTACGAGGCGGTAACTCGGGAGTTCTCCCTGCATATTTACTTTTGGGACTGCGAGACGGTATCTCGGCAGATCCCCTACTGCTTACTGAAATTCACTGTGTTTTTCTTTGTTGAAATCTAGTGTCTTATTATACTGCCTTATTCTCCTGATTTTATTATTATATACCAGTGGACCTGACTTGACCTCGTCACTACTCGACCAAGGTTAGACTCGGCACGTACTGGGTACCAATTTTGGTGTACTCATCCTACTCTTCTGCACATGTTTTGTGTGCAAATTCAGATGCTCGTCATCAGACGCATTACCAATGAGTTCGAGACAGATTTTGGAGACTTCAAGGTATATCTGCCGAATCCGCAGACCTCAGAGTCCCCTTCTATTCTTCTCCGTGTCAAACACTTTCTGTATTTGCTTTTACCAGACTTCGGTGTATAGACATGTTATTTCTTTCCTGTATCTTGTGACTCATGATATTTCGAGTTTTGGGAAAGCTGTGTACGTTAGTGTTTTGGTTATTGAACATGCCGAGCGACATCGTTTTTGATTATTCAGTATCTAATGCAGTTAGAAGTTAAGCTTTGCTTCCGTTATTGGTATTTTCTGTAATTTGTTACGCTTACCTAGTCGTAGAGACTATGTGCCACCACGACGTGTTTCAGAGGGATGTTTGGGTCGTGATAGTATAACCTTAATATTATAATGATATTTTGTACTTTGCGATTTATTTAAAATCTCTAACACTCTTTTATGGAATAAATTTATGTACCCTAAGATTTTTTTAATATACATGGGTCCTAAAATGGCTATTTGTGCACTTGGAGTTGAAAGGAGTTGAAATTCGGACCCTAATACCGACGAATGATTTTGGCCCGCCAATTTCAAATGTCGCCGGAGTAAAACTCTCTGCCGTCAATACTTTGCTTCACCCCGCCTGAACACACCTCCACAATCGTCCTTTCTCCACAGAAATCAAGCTGTAAGTTCCCCTTTTTCACTCCTGTGCTTTCTCTCTCCTCCTCCTCACTGTTTCTCACGAGACAAAAACCCTAATCCCTATTTCCCATAAGATAATTCGAATTGGGAATTGTGATGCAGCACTTTGTACTCCTTCCAAATAAAGAAGCCCTCTTTTAATAATGAAATTCAACTTTTAACACCCTCTTTACTATTAGTCGAGAATATTTTCTTTTACCTTGCCGAGATTGCTCAAGACTGAACTAAAATGATATGTTGATACCAAATTACCGAGATAGTTGAACTTTATGGACCTATAATTAGGTTGGATTCAGTGTAATGTGGAATTAGAAAATACCAATATCACCTCCATTTTTAAAGGTCATGATATCTGAAGCCATAATAGGCTAAAAGATCCATTTGTATTCGAATTGGGTCCACCATTTAGAGCTTCCAAAAAAACAAGGAAAGAAAATGGAGACCCCAAATTCACAGGGTTCGATCTCAAAGAGACCTGTCAGAAAGAGGGTAGCGTCAAGGAATTATAATGAGAATTTGATGGATGAGTTGATAGAGGAGCAGCTGGGTGGCTCTGTGAGGAAGAGGAATAGAACAAAGAAAGATTTGGAGAAAGAAACTGAAATAGAGGCCATGATTGCTATTTCTTTGGGCTTTCCCATCGATGACCTTCTTGAAGAAGAAAGAAAGGCTGGAGTCGTAAGTGAACTGGACGGAAAAGAGCAAAATGATTACATTGTTGTGAGAAACCATATTCTTGCAAAATGGAGGGGGAATGTGCATATTTGGCTGTCCAAAGGAAAGATAAGGGAAACTGTAAGTGCAGAGTATGAGCATCTGGTGGCCGTAGCATATGACTTTCTTTTGCATAACGGGTATATAAATTTTGGGGTTTCACCATCAATTGTATCTCTTATTCCCGAGGAACCTAGTGAAGGGTCTGTAATTATTGTTGGTGCTGGACTCGCTGGTTTAGCTGCAGCAAGGCAACTGATGTCATTTGGATTCAAGGTGGTTATCCTTGAAGGTAGGAACCGACCTGGAGGGAGAGTTTATACTCAGAAAATGGGGCGGAAGGGCAAATTTTCTGCTGTGGATCTTGGTGGCAGTGTCATAACTGGTATCCATGCAAATCCTTTGGGAGTTTTGGCTAGACAACTTTCCATTCCGCTTCACAAAGTTAGAGATAAGTGTCCTTTATACAAGCCTGATGGAGCTCCTGTTGATGCAGAAATTGATTCCAGAATTGAACTCATTTTCAATAAGCTACTAGATAAAGTTACTGAGCTAAGAAAAATAGTAAGTGGATTGGCTAATGATATCTCGTTGGGCTCCGTTTTGGAGATGCTTAGACAACTATACACTGTGGCTAAAACTACAGAGGAGAGGCAACTTCTGGATTGGCATTTTGCAAACTTGGAATATGCAAATGCTGGATGCCTCTCAAAACTCTCTGCTGCCTATTGGGATCAGGATGATCCTTATGAAATGGGTGGTGATCATTGTTTTCTTGCTGGTGGAAATTGGGGTATAATCAGAGCACTGTGTAAAGGAGTTCCTATATTTTATGGCAAGACTGTTCAGACAGTAAAGTATGGAAATGAAGGAGTAGAGGTCATCGCTGGGGGTCAGGTTTTTCAGGCAGACATGGTCCTCTGTACTGTTCCTCTTGGGGTACTAAAAAGAAGATTAATTAGGTTTGAACCAGAGTTACCTGAGAAGAAGCTTGAAGCTATTGATAGGCTAGGATTTGGATTGCTGAATAAGGTTGCCATGGTATTCCCTCATGTTTTTTGGGGGGAAGACTTGGATACCTTTGGTTGCCTCAACCATTATAGCCATAGACGAGGAGAGTTCTTCTTATTTTACAGTTATCATACTGTTTCTGGGGGTCCAGTTCTTATTGCACTTGTTGCTGGTGATGCTGCTCAACTTTTTGAATCCACAGAGCCGGCCACTTTAATTAATCGAGTTATGAGCATTCTCAAAGGTATCATCCATCTTCTTTTTTCTATTTTTATATTTTTCTATCGATGGTGTCCGGGTCAACCGACAAGCACCTTGACTAATCCACCAGACAGCTCATACAGCTCACAAGCTGCAGGTTTCCCAGGTAATCCTGCTCAATAACATCCAAAAAAGAAAAAAGATCCTGCTCACTTAGGCTGGAGCGGATGGGTTCATACCAAGTGTTGTAGTTGGTATTCCCATATCTCAACCACTTGGCGATCTCCTTGCGGACGTATCGTCCATCTTTATGCAGGACTAGATAGATTTAATTTTCTTTTCCCTGTTTTTGTTCTTTGAGGAAGAACATGAAATCGGGTCTCATATTCATCTTGCTGCGTTGACAGGCATCTATGAGCCAAAAGGCATAAGCGTGCCTGATCCTATACAATCCATATGTACAAGGTGGGGAAGTGATCCCTTTTCGTTTGGATCATATTCACATGTTCGCGTTCAGTCTTCTGGCAGTGATTACGACGTACTCGCAGAAAATCTTGAAGGTCGGCTATTTTTTGCTGGAGAGGCTACAATTCGACAACATCCGGCCACCATGCATGGCGCCTATTTGAGTGGCTTAAGAGAAGCTTCTCGCATTTCCCAATCCATGAAAGGGAGGCAAAACAATCCAAGGAAAACTGTACCAAAGAATGTCGGACCAAGCAATGATGTATTGGAAGAGTTGTTCAAAAGGCCAGATCTAGCATTCGAGGACTTCTTGTTTGTATTTGATCCCTTGACTTATGATTCTAAATCTTTAGGACTCATGAGAGTTACTTTTGCAAAGTTCAATGATGAACTTAATGCAGAACTGTCTTGTGGCAAGGAGGCAGATAATATGCCTCAGCATTTATTAAATCAACAATTGCAGCTTTACACAGTTGTGTCTCGTGAGCAGGCGGTTGAGTTGCAGTTGGTGAAGGGTGGAAATGATTGTAAATTGTCATATTTGTTTAAAAGTCTTGGCTTGAAGTTACTGGGAGCTAATGCATTAGGAATTCTAGGCAATTCTTTAGCTGCTAACATTTCTAATTCTCGAAAAGGCAGAGGCCGGAATCGAAGTTATGGTGCCCAACAGAATGCAAGCTACTCTAATATTCAGCTATCTTGAGTGATTTGTGGAATGCAGTAGAGATGGCACTCATTTACATCTTACATTGACTGACCAGGACAAATATTAGTATGTTAGTTAGAGTCATAGCATGCATTCATGTTGCTCGCTGGTACATCTTGTGCAACTGGCGACGTAGTATGTGCTCCAAGACCTCATTCAGATTCTGTTTTAGCTGTGAAGTTGAGTAAGCCATGATGAAAAAGGATTGAAGAATCAGCACATTTGCATCTGGCTTGAGAGTTTCAAGCCTTCCTGTTCTGTATCTGTTGGTTTTGTTGTGGATATTCTTTTGTATGTTTGTCCTCGGTACTCCTGTAAAATGCAAGGAGTAGACTAAAAGTTTTTTTGGTCCCTTTTGTAGGCGAACTTGTATAACTTTTGGAAGAAAAGAAACAAGTAGGTTGGGGTTAGACTTGTTGTAAAGAGCTGAAAATGAAAAAGAAACCAGTCGAATGCATGTCAGCTGTGTGTCAATTTATTTCTTGTTTAACTTTGTTTTACACAGATTATCAGCTCCTAGATGTCTCTTGTTACATATACTGCAGTTTATTAGCTATTTAAGCTAGTTATCAGTGCGCGCGCTCTCTCTCTCTCTCTCTTGCAAAATAAGCTAATTTTTCAAGTTGTACTTAAACTATAAACTATAAAATAAATGATAAAAAATACCGCTTGTCCATCTAAGAGAATGTTGCATTTCACACCTTTGGTCACGTTTGAATGTTTCTGGATATTTGACCAAAGAGACATCTGATTTTTTGAGTGTCCCGATTACATTTCTCGTTTTGCTATTAAGAGGTAAAATAATAATCTACTTTTGGACCAATCCCATAAAAATCATAAAATTTGTAAAATCTTAAAAGGTAACGTTGTATACAACGCCTCAATCTCAAGCTAGTTGAATCGGCTATATGAATCCTCACTATGAAACTTTGTATAAAAGTAAAACAGCGGGTGGTGGTCAAACATCAAATGTTCTTAAGAAAGTCAACGCATGCACGGCAATTGCAGTCCTCGAATTTGCACATGCTACAACCAAAGCAAACACACCTCACGCAACCATTGCACTTAGCAGTTCTGGGACAAGCCCTGCATGCTTTTCTACTTTCTCTTTCTTCAGCATCATTACAACTTATTCTGCACACACACAATTTCGTTAGATAGTAAAACACAAACTTATGTTTTTATAAACAACAAAATATATTAAAAAATTCGGTATGCAAACTTCTATTCTACAAACTAAACCCTCTCTTATACGGTCATTCTAATTTAAGCGGTTCTAACAGGTTGTTGTCCGTGTTCTAATAATGTTACAGACTATACGAATTACTTACTTGCAGTTGGCCTTTTAAGTAATTTGTTCAGTATTAATGTATAAAAGTTTGAACTCTTCCGATGCAATGTATCAGCTATTATACGCCAAAACCAGCCGTATCATGTCCTATAAGATATTGCATGTAGTAGGCTATGCATGTGTGATGTTCTTTGAATATTTGTAATAGTGAATCAATTATAAAGAAGCAGCATTTTCTGGTAATGTCTCTGTGACAAGCTAAGGTCTACGTATACTCTATCCTCCCTAAACTCCACTGGTAGGATTTTACTGGGTTGTTGTCGTCGTCGTCGTCTCTATGACAAGCTACAAGCATATCTTTCTATGTCAATGCACAATATGTATATCTGCCCATATAATACATGCATTATCAATTGATGATTGTTACTTTTTCACTAATCTATTAGACATTGAAGTACAGTGGCAGATCCAGGATTTTGTGCAAGCGGGTTCAATTTTAGAAGTATATAAGTTTAGTCGTAAAATAGTAGTTGTCAAGTGGGTTCAAATAAAATATTTAAACAAAATTTACACAGTTTTAATCCTAATTTATACATATACACAGTATTAATTTTTGGTGAAGTGAGTTCAGTTGAACCCGCTAGCCAACACGTAGGTCCGCCACTGTTGAAGTAGTATGTATTCTCTAGTTATTACCAACTAATAGTAAACCTAGTTCACATGAAATAAAAACAAACAAACAGAATAAATAACGCAGGTTACCTGTAACAACATACACTGTAATACGAGGAATGGGGAATATAATATTACCTTTTGTGAGGAATATCAGAGCATTTCCAATCCTTGTTAGCAACAGCATCATGATAAATCCTGCATTCTTCTTTAGTGCGTAGAAGAAAGCGACGATCTTTGTTACAATTAGTGCAACGAATGAACTCATCACGATGTATGATTTGGCCACGAAGAGGCCTACGGAATGTATCAGTGTGATATTTCAACAAACAAGTCTTCCACAAATTTTCTCTACGCCCATCCTTATTATTTACCCAAATTTGGCTTTTCCAATTCTGAATTGCCGTCTTCCTCCCAGCATGTTTTGCAAACTCAATCGGTGATAACTTCACTGCCAAAGAAACAACTTTTCAATTAATCAATAAATAATTAAGAGGCAATAATTCAAACTATAATACATGACATCGAATCCCTAGGCCTGTTGCTTAGTCAAGTGGTGAATTCAAGATTTAAAGTTAGAGAATCCTGCTCTTTAATTAATACATGTGTCTATATTATTCAATGAACATATAGTTTTGAGCTAGACGTATTGGATTCTGTTCATGAGCCGTTGTGTCTACTGTCTAGTATAGATCCGTCACAGATTTGTATTTGGACGTTTTCCTCTCCTTGTTAACTAGGTGGAAAAAAGATCTATATATGAAATAATAATAATAATAATAATAATGGAAAATAACTATATATATAGGACCTTCTGGGCAACCACGATAACATTGACAATCAATTTCAAGCCTCCCGTCTGGGAAAATTCTGAGCTTTCCATTTGTGTCACCGAATTTGGTAACGGTGCAGCCACATTCGATCTCGACATAGTCCGATCCTCTCTTTAACACACCCATGAAATTTTCTAACTCTTTTTCTGTAAACATGTCTGCAACCTTATAAAGAGAAAACATTGGTAAACATATGTCATTTGAGGATCTAGTCATCACAGAATGTCGAAAAATCAAAAGAAGAAAAAGAAAACCCTTTTATTGGCTTGACATAGATCGTCAGATCTATTAATTAATATTTAAAGCTCAAGCATTGAACATTTTCTATTTCGTACCACAACAATCGATACAATTAATGTCTTGATACTATCACAAAGTTACTTGAATGCATAACAATTTATTGACCAAGATACGCTGGTTATGTGCATAAACAATACAAGAAAAAAGTAAAATAATAAAAGTAGAAGAATAACAGTACTTGTGCAAATTAATAGAGCTGCCCAAATAGCCCTTTTTTAACATACATCTGAAATAACATCTAGTCGAGCACAAAAACAGATCTAAGTTGCTAACAAGGAATAAGCATACCTTTTTAAACTCGAAATGTCAAGTGTTTATGAGTATATCTACGAAGTTATATGCAAATTTTGTGAATTCTGGTATAGAACTCTGCGCCTCCAAAACCTTTTAAAGTGCTAATTTTCAATTTCTCATATTCATGTAATCGGAGCTTTAAATAGTAATATATCTATAAGGTAAATAATTAAAATGAACAAGATTACTTCTTACCTGGAAAATTGACCGTTGACATCACAACAACCTAATAAACGTAAAAAAATTATATTAAATAATTACCTCTTCAAAATGACCAACATGAACCCATTTATTCTTGTGAAGACCTGATTGGTCGTTTCGAGTACTAACTCTTCATTTTGTATTTCGAGACCATTCATAGCCTTATGTGATGATTTATGACTTGCGTGCGTGGTCCGTGTCGAATTTTGGAAAGTCCAAATGCAGTTTTTTTAAAAGAAAATGTGTTTTTGTAACTTTGAAAATGGCTAAAGTTGACCACGGTCAATGTTGTTATTAAACGACCCCAAATCGGTGTTTTGACGATTCTGGTAGGTTCATATGATGATTTTGGACTTCTACGCACGTTTGGTAGAGGTCCCAGGTGACCCGAGGCTGTTTCAATGCTTTATGTGGAAAGTTGGAAATTTAAGTTTAAACTTTGAAAATCTTGAGTTTTGATGATCGATTCTTAATTGTAGATGTTATTTTGATGATTTTGAGCTTGTAAGCGAATTTGTATGATGTTATTACACTTGTGTGAATGTTCGTATTGGAGCCTGAAGAGCTCGTGTGATGTTTCGATAGTTTGCGGACTGTTTTTGTATAGCTGAAGGATTGCTGGTGCGTTAAGCTTGCGAGGTTCTGTTCGCAAATACAAGCCTCACATTTGCGATGTTGGGCAGGGGCATGGAAACTTCGCCTTTGCGAAGTTTTAGTCGCTATTGCGAACTGGGGGGTTATCGCAATTGCGATGGTTGTGTCGCATTTGCGACACTAGACAGTGGTCGGATGCTTCACATATGCGAAGCTTTGTTCGCTTCACATATGGGAGGCTCAGGCACTGGTCATATTTTTGTACATCGCAATTTCGAACAAGAGTTCGCAATTGCGATACCTGCAGCTCGGTAATGAGATTTCTGGACTTAGCTCATTTTACACTAATTTTGAGACCTAGACTTCATATAGGCGATTTTTGGAGAGAAATTTCTTCTCTACTTCATAGCTTAGCAATCTTAACTTGTTTTCATTCAATTTCCATCACTTTTCCATTAATTTCAATCTCAAATCTAAGATTCATAGAGTAAAAATTGGAGATTTTGGGTACTAGGTGCAACGACCCGGACGGTCGTTTTGAGAGTTATAGCCTCATTTCTACTTCTTTTGTGCTTTACAGTTGTATTATGTCCTATCGGGTTGGTTGGTTCGGGTCTCGAGTGGTTTCGGAGTGCATTGAGACACTTAGTCTCTTATTTGGAAGCTTAAGTTGGAAAAGTCGAACAGATGTCGACTTGTGTGTAAATGATATCGGGTTTGTATTTTGATGCTTCCGTTAGCCCCGTTAGGTGATTTTGGACTTAGGAGCGCGTCCGGAATGTGATTTAGAGGTTCGTAGTAGAATTAGGCTTGAATTGGTGAAAGTTGAAATTTTGGCGATTTTGGCCGGTAGTGGAAATTTTGATATCGGGGTCGGATTGGATTTTCAGAAGTTGGAGTAGGTTCGTGGTGTCATTTTTGACTTGTGTGTAAAATTTGAGGTCAATCGAGCGTGGTCTGGTAGGTTTTGGCGTCGTTTGTGAAATTCGCAAGTTTAGAAGTTCTTTAGGCTTGAATCCGGGTGTAATTGGTCTTTTGAGGTTGTTTTGAGTGATTCGAAGGTTCGACTAAGTTAGTATCAGGTTATAGGACCTCTTGGTATGTTTGGTTGAGATCCCGAGGACCTCGGGGTGATTTCGGGTGGTTGACGGCTTGATTTGAGTTAAGGATTTGCAGCTGAAGTGTTGCTGCTACTGGTGTAACCGCACTTGTAGAGTGGGAACCGTAGGTGAGAGCCCGCAGAAGCGAGGAAAGGATCGCAGGTGCAGCCAAGGAAGACTTGGGCAGAGGGCGCAGGTGCGATGGCATTCCCGCACCTGCGATGGCCGCAGAAGCGGACTTCGAGGCACAAAAACGTGTTTGGACTGCAGGTGCGATGTGACTCCCGCACCTGCGAAGACTGCAGATACGGCCAGTTGACCGCAGAAGCGGAGGCAGTGTTTAAGTGATTTTTTCGCAAAAGCGGAGCTTTGTCCGTAAATGCGGCTCTACAGATGCGCATATATAGCCGTAGGTGTGAAAAGTCTGGGCAGAACCTATAGATAGAAGACTTCGAGATATTTCACCCTTTTAATCATTTTTGAGCTCGAATTTTGGGGATTTTGAGAGGGATTCAGAAGTAATCACTGGGGTAAGTTCCTTGTGCCTATTTATCTTCAATAATGGTGTTTCCCCACTGATTTTACACCTAGTTGGTGAGTTTTTGAGGTGAGATTTGGGAGATAAGGGCTTGACAATTGGAGAGTGAATTTTGGGATTTTGGAAGAGAAAATAAGGTCGGATTTTGATAAATTTTGTATGGTTGGACTCGTGAGTGAATGAGATTTCGGGTTTTTTTACTTTCGTCGGGTTTCGAGACGTGAACCCGGGGGGTCGGGTTGAGCCGATTTCGGATTTTGGGCTATATTTTAGTAGTTTTCTTGTGGAATTGATCCTTTTAGCCTATATTGATTATCTCGTACTGTTCGTGGCTAGATTCGGGCCATTTAGAGGCCGATTCGATAGGCAAGGGCATTTCGGAGTAGGATTTCTGCGCGGTTGAGGTAAATAACAATCTTAAATCTGGTTTTGAAGGTATGAAACCCGAAATTGGTATGATGTGATCAATTGGAGGTGACACACATGCTAGGTGATGGGCATGTGACCGTACACCATGTGGGATTGGGACCTGGTCCGTCCCGTGAGACTATAAAGTCGAATAGCCCATTATTATTACCTGTTTTCCTTGTCTCTTTGCAATTTGACTGCCTTTCATGTTAGAAACCATGCTTAGGCCATATGATATCACTGTTAAAACTCGCAGCGGCCGTTTACTTGTTGAATTGACTGCTAATTATTGTCTTGTACTCAGTCACAAATTTACTTGTGTGTCATATCTCCGTTCCCTCTCCTTTCTTGTTAATACTTGTTGTATTCTCTGTTTGGGCTGATTATTATGATATTCTATGAGCCCGAGAGGCTGGAGAGGTTAGCGAGTGAGATAGGACCTGAGTGCCGAGCTGCGACCTATGTGAGGTATATGGATCGGGTTGCACAACACAACAAGCCTTATGGATATATTTATGTATATGGATAGGTTGCACGCCGTAACAAGCCTTAGGACTACTTATATATATATATATATATATATATATATATTATGGATCGGATTGCATGCTGCAACGAGATTGGATCGGACTGCACGCCGCAGAGATATAGCGCTTGGGCTGAAGGAGCCTCTCCGGAGTCTGTACACCCCCAATGAGCACATGTACCTATTGAGAGTGAGTATTGAGGGCTGATAGCCGAGACTATGAGCGGTTGAGATGAGTTGAGTGATTTTTGCCTTGAGAGGATGTACTTGCTTTTAATTATTGTTGTACTTAGTTGTTATTCTGTAGTTGTCGTGAAATTTCTGGAAGATTTATATCTGGTTTACTTGAGCTCGATCTGATTTGGCTTAAACTGTCGGATTTGAAAGCATGTTCACTCTTTACTAAAAATTTCTGAAATGAACTGTATTTACATAGGTCGTCACTACTTCTCAGTTCCTTATTTAATTCTGTTACTTGCTGAGTTGGTTGTACTCATGCTACACCCTGCACTTCATGTGCAGATCCAGGTGTGTACGGTTACGGCGGTCGCTGAATTCGTGCGCGAGCTGATAGACTTATGAGGTAGCTGCCGGTGTTCGCAGTCCTTGTTTCTCCTTTCTTATTATTTTTTCTCTCTTGTATTAAAATTTGGCACAGGCTATGGTAGACTTTGTTTCTAGATTTGTTGTTAGATGCTCATGACTTAGTGACACCCTGATGTCGGGCTATTATTCCGCACTTTTGTTTTGGTTTTTTACCTCGTTGTTATGTAACTCTATGGTTAATATAATTGCCTTAACTCATTTCTGTCAAATATTGAAAGCATATTGAAAATGACGGTTTGCCTAGTTCCACGATAGGCGCCATCATGACGAGTTAGGTATTTGGGTCGTGACAAGTTGGTATTAGAGCCTGGATTACATAGGTCTCACGAGTCATGAGCAGGTTTAGTAGAGCCTTGCGGATCTGTACAGTGAGACATTTGTACTTATCTTCGAGAGGCTGTTGAACCCGTAGGAAAATTCCATGTACAGATCCGACCAGTCGTTTTGAGCTCTAGCGCGTTGTTCAGCGGTTTGAAGTCACGAGCAACTCCATTTCAGGTATTATGACTCGTGGGCATGGCTGAAATTGAATCTCGGGAAGTTCAGAGTCAAATTGGAAAGAAATTCTCATTTCAGAAGCCTTAAATTGGAGAAATTGACTAAGATTGGAATTTTGAGTAAACAACCTCCGAATCAGGATTTGAAGGTTCCAGCAGGTTCTTATGATGATTTCGGACTTGGGCGTATGCCCGGATTGGGCTTTGGATAACCGGGGAGCGTTTCAGCGTATATTGTGGAAGTCAGCATTTTGAAGAAAATTTCCTAAGTCTGGGTTGAAGTGCATCTCAGTGATATTGATGTCTGTTTGGGATTCCGAGTCTGGGAATAGCTTCATATGGTGATTCTGGAGTTGGGAGCGCGATCGGAAGTGAATTCTGATGTCCGTAGGTTATTTTGAAATCATTTGGCTAAAGATAGAAATTTAAAGGTTTTTGAGAAATCCGACCGGAAGTGAAAATTTTGATATCAGGGTCGGAATGTGATTCCGGAAGTTGGAGCTGGTCCGTAATGTCGAATATGACTTGTGTGAAAAATTTGGGGTCAATCGGACGTGATTTGATAGGTTTCGGCATCAGATGTGGAAGTTTGAAATGTCAAAGTTCATAAAGTTTGAGTTTGAGTGCGATTCGTGATTTCGGCGTTGTTTAATGTGATTTGAGGCCTTGATCAAGTCCGTGGGATGTTTTGGGACTGAATAGTGTGATTGGACGGGATCCTGGGGGCCTCGAGTGGATTCCGGGTGGTTAAAGGATCAAATTTGAAGTTGGAAGAGGAGCTGGAGCTGCTGGTGTCTGGTGTGACCGCACCTGTGAGGATTTGGCCGCATATGCGGCTTGGCGTCGCAGGTGCGAGAGTGGGATGGCTTGGCTGGGATCGCAGGTGTGATGGAATTTCCGCACCTGCGAAGGCGTAGATGCGGGCAATGGGTTGCAGGTGCGGATCCGGCTGGAGGAGAAGGAAGCCGCAGGTGCGGGCTCTTGGGCGCGCCTGCGGAAGCGAATATGCGAGGACTGGATTGCAGGTGTGAAAATCGGCCTGGGTAGAATGTTTTAAAACAAATCTTGGTTCATTTTCTCATTTTTCTCATGGCTTAGGCGATTTTAGGAGAGCTTCAAGAGGGGAATTTCATCATCAATGTCAAGGTAAGTTATTCTCACTCATGTCAAGTCAAATACAAGGTATATGCATGATTAAAACATGAAAGATTGTGGAAAATTGAGAAATTTTGAAGAAAAACCTAAAAATGGTATTTTGGATTTCTACCATGAATTTGAGCGTGGAATTTAGAGTAAATTGTATATTTGAACTAGTAAAGCTATGGGTAGAATATATCTTCGAGAAATTTCAGATTTCCAGGCACGTGGGCCCGAGGATATTTTGGTCAATTCACTAAGCGGAGTTGGGGATTATATAATTTGAATTGTTGCAAATATTAGAGTATATTTTCATTGGTGTGTCGTTGTTTGGATAGTTTTGGGACGTTATGCATCCATTGGAGTCGTCGGAAGGGCTTGGAAGCCGGTTATGGAACTTCGGAGCAAGGTAAGTCTCCTTTCTAACTTTGTGAGGGGGAATTTTCCCCCTAGGTGAACTAATTAAACATGTTCTACTATCTGTGGGGGCTACATACGCACGAGGTGACGGGAGTCCGTGCGTAGCTACTATTATGCCATGTCCGGGTAGTCTAGGACCCACTAGCATGCCTTACTTGTTGTACTTGTGATCTTGCCAGAAATATTAGACCGCTAATATGATCGAAATAGAAATTGAATACCTAAGGAGACTAGAGTTCATTTTCTTAATCATTTAGAAAGAAAATTTATTTCCTCCGTGGATGATTGTATACCGGATAAGGTTATAATATCGAATAATATTATCAAACTTGGCAAATGAGTTTCAAAACAAAGATTTAAATGCTATTTTTCGTGATCCTTTAAGAAGAATTTTACCACTTTCCTGAGTGACTGCTTTCTTGATAAAAATGCGGATTTATTATGTGAATATGTGTACATATGAGCACCTGAGTCGCAGGTATGTTTCACGAGCAGGTTAGCCTTATTATTATTATGTTGACCGCTTCGCATGATCGATTCACGAGCGGGAAAAATAGATGCATCTATGGTTCGAGCCGTTCGACACTTCGGCAATGCATAATTTATTATTGTTGGTCCGCACCGTTCGACCCTCGGCATTGCTTGCGCATGATATTTACTGTGTATTTGCTGTGATTTTACCTGATTACTGGCCTGGAAATCTTAAGTTGTCGACTAAAATGACAGAGATTTAAAGTTATTAAAATTTTGGAAGAAGTTGTTCTTTCCCGCTGATTATTTGTTAAATGATTAAATCATCCATGTTTGATTATTTGTTAATAAAATGATGAAGACTTAAAGTGTTAAATGTGGAAGGGTTGACATTAATTATTCCTGATCTTAATAAATTGTCTATGACATTCATGCTTAGTGTCTCACTTGAATATACTAAATTGACCTCTAGCAAGTGTCTAATTCGACCTCTCGTCACTACCTCTCTGAGGTTAGGCAGGCGACGTACTGAGTACACGTTGTTTTCGTACTCATGCTACACTTGTTGTGCATTTTTATTGCGCAGGTACTTTCACAGCGATGTGGCTGGTTTGGAGGCTTAGGTGAGCTGTATCACCCGGAGGCGATCCGCAGCTGACAGAGTCTCCGTCGTATTGTATTCATTTTGTTTTAAGTTTTCCATTTTCCAATTTGTATCTCGGACAAGGTTTGTAATGATTATATAAATTCTTAGAAATTTATCATGCAGTTGTGACACCGGGTTCTGGGATATGTGTATGGGATGTATTTTATAAAAATGGAATATTAAACTGTCGTATTTACCTAACAGATTTTTGTTTAGTTATTACGTAATAAGTTTAAGGTAACGATTTCAAAAATGTTAAAACAGGGATTTATTTCAACTAATTAATGATTGGCTTGCCTGACGATGGTGTCCGGCGCCATCACGACCTTAATAGATCTTGGGTCGTGACAACATAGTATCAGAGCACTAGGTTACCTTAGTTCTCACGAGTCATGAGCAAGTCTAGTAGAGTCTTGCAGATCGGTACAGAGACGTCTGTACTTATCTTCGAGAGGCTACAGGGCTGTTAGGAGTACTTCCCTTCTTGATTCCTCATCGTGTGATTCGATTCCTTTGAGGCTTATGCCTATTCCTACTCAATCTTATGCGTCGCGGAGCGCTTGCTATGAATCGGGAAATTGAGGAATTGGAATGGTGCTGTGGGTGTCCCTGCGAAGTTGATTGAGGCTATTGTTGTCGCTCTACAGAAAATTACTATGTTGTTTCTGCCAGTAGCTGTGATTCTGAGGACTTGGGGTTATGCTCAGATTGTGATGATGTTTACGATTGGTTATCGCGCGATGTCGATATGATGATAGAACGCTTGACCATATGTTGGGTCCTGATGAATGGTTTGAAGGGAGGTCTTCTCAGAGCGTGATTTTGAGATTTCGGTGTTTTAGTTTCGGCAGAGGAAGGCATTTGGATTATGAATGGTTCGGTTGGGGTTGATAAGGCAGTAAGGCTTGGTGTTTTCAAGTAAGGTGGGATATACACCTGTGATGTGATGTCGTCGTCACGAATCGAATGGAATATGTTAAGTATGTCGGTGCTATAGTTCTTCGGTTGCATTGGGTCAGAGTATTGTGAAGAAGTATTGAAGAAGCGGCTGTCAGAGACCGTGAGGGGCGGTAGTTCAGTACTGGATAAGTATTGAATTGAGGCAGCATACGATGAAAGAAGATATGTGAAAAGTGCTAGGCGGT
Organism: Nicotiana knightiana; assembly: GCA_005239525.1. Classification (NCBI taxonomy): domain Eukaryota; kingdom Viridiplantae; phylum Streptophyta; class Magnoliopsida; order Solanales; family Solanaceae; genus Nicotiana; species Nicotiana knightiana. The sequence goes on along the minus strand of MDKJ01125014.1, from coordinate 24,887 downwards.
GGCTCCATTTCTAAAAGGCCAGGTGGAACGGAGGTCAGGTAGTTGTTTAAAGGAATGAGTTTAACTAGTGGGAGGGTGGCAGCGTAGCACATGAGTTCAGTGGTAAGATACATGCCTACCTTGAGGGAAAGTTTGAGAGTTTTGTGGATGGTGATTGGGTCCACGAGCTTAAGTTGAAATGTTGGTTATTTTGGCAGAAGGTTGGATACAACAGGGGGGAGTTGTTAGGAATGAAGGAGGACGCAATGTGGCAGCGAATTTAAAGATGTTGTAGCGCATTTAGTAGATGTCCATGGGGAGTGGACAGACTGGTAAAGTTGGTGAATGAGAGAAGGATTAGGATGGGGTATTGATATTGCAGAGAGTGTGCATTTCAGCGTCGTTGGAAGGTGTCCGTTGGTGATTTCCACAGGTGGGTTATCTCCAGTGAATAGGTTAGCGGTGGCATGGTTGGCAAGTTTCTGCGAGGGATTTTAGTGGCTATTCGGTAGGAGGCAGAATGTGTGAATTATGCTAGAGAATTTGGGTATTTAGGGAGTGCTGACAAGAGAATTTGGAAGTATTGGACGGATTGGTTGAGCAAGATCATGTTAACAAAGGAGAAAGGATCTCAGCAGGGTCTAGAATGGTGCAAGGAGTAGCTTTGGTCTAAGTGGGGGAGTCCCACCATCTGCAGTTGGGTGGTAGGATTATCTTCTCATGGGGTTGCGGATTGACGGCGTGTTGGCAAGTTGTTACAGCTAAGGGGAAGGATTAAAATGGTAATTGTGCATGTGATTTGATAAATGTGTGCAAAAGTTGGTCCTATCGGACCAGGGATAGGCTTTGAAAGATTCAGAATTTATGCTTAAGGCATAGGCGAGTTGCAAGGGTAGTGACTCAGTCACGTGTTTCATTGAAAATGGTGTTCATGTGCTAGAAGAGCCTTGGAGTTGGTTGTATTCGGGACCAGTCAGAGTGGGTGACTCTCAATAGCGGTCCTAGTGAATTCAAAAGTTAAGAATGCGACATTTAAGGGTTAAAGGCAGCCGTATGATTAAGAATTGAGCTTTTGCAGTGTAATTCCTGAGAGAAGGAAAATGGTTGGAGTGTTCTATGATATGTTTCAACATGCAGGATAGCATTGGAAGAGTGAGAGAAATAAACTCCGGGTTGTAGAAAGATTTTCAGGAGGGTATGAGACAGGTTGTGAGACTGAGACAGCATGGTCTCGTGAATCAAGGTCACTCGGGATGAGTGAGAGTTGAGTTTTCTACGAGTTGGAGGAAGTTACTATTATTTCTGAGGCAGTTAAGAATGATTAAAAGAAGATAGACTGATTAGCCATGGTTGAAATGGCACAAGTACGACAGTGATCAGTTCCTTCGATGTAATTAAATTATGCATGTGGTTGGGCCGGTAAGCGCGGGGCTTGTCGACCGTCGTAATAGATTTCAGGTGGGACCATTCGAGTGCTATAGCATGTCAGGTGTAGGCGGATCCAGCAAGGGGTATGGTGGTTCAGACCACTATTTAAGGATTTGCATGTATTGTGATTGTGAGGATTCACTGGAGTATTGTTATTGTTCTCTTGAATAGAGGTAAGTAAAAGGTTTTTATATGATGAAGTGTTCGCCCTATTAGTAGTTCCGGAGTTATGGTGGAATTCTTGCACAATCTCATATTGGCATGTTAGGTGCAGTAAGCAGTGTGTAACTGGGAGTAAGAATCGGGATTGCGGTTCGGTGTTAACAAGGATGTCATGAGCTCGGATGAGCAAGAAAAAGTGATTTAAAAGTTCAGAGTAAGCTGGTGTTATCTTCAGTGTCACTTGAGATCGATATTCGGTGAAAGAAGCTTTGTACCCTGGTTATGGATTCTTGATTGGTTTTACAGCGTTAGTGTGGCCAGTGGTGGATGTGCAGATTGCTACCTTGTGTGGAAGGTCGTGGGAGCGTGACCACGGGAAGATTGTATGAGTGTGACATGTAGTCACTTAATGAGTTGAAGATTTGGACTGAGTATAAAGAAGTGCAATATTGCTTATTTGAGGGTTTTATGCCTGGAAGGTGTTCAGTTCATTTGGTTGTGGATTGTGGGGTCTTTGTCCCAGCTATGATGGTTGTTCTTGCGTATTATAAGAGGAAGTGGGTTCATTTGGTTGTGGATTATGGGGTCTTTGTCCCGGCTATGATGGTTTTTCTTGCGTATTATAAGAGGAAGTGGGTTAATAAGGACCCAGGTAAAGCAATTAGCTTAGTTTGGTGCGATCAAGGTAGACTCGATGTTTGTGGATGGATTTAAATATGATTATGGGCTCCGTATGAGCCAGGCATGTTCATTTCAGTATAGCGCTCCTCAAGGAGGGGTGTTGGAATATCAGGTGATTGTTCCGTCTTCATCAAATTCATGTGATATTATGATTGTGCCGTGTGAGTTGTGAAACGACTTGATAATTCCTATGTGTTAAGATTCAGTGTAGTGATGGTGTTATGTGAGCAGGAGGGCTCTTGAGATTTCAGAGTGTACATATATATATATATATATCGCACCTTAGTTGTGCTTAAGTTTTGTAGCATATGGCTTTATCAATCTCCCTAGGATGGTATTATGCACTTAGCGTGATTGTGACCGTTATTCGGTAATTTATAATAATGAGCGATCCAGCTCCGTGTATCTTCTTATGTAAATTTTATGTGTGGATTGGGTGGCACGTCGCCACGGGTATGTTATTTGGATCTTTGCGCGCCGCAATAGTGTGATGTTGAGTACGGTCCCCTATATTTATTTTTCTTGTGTTTTACTTCCTATTCTCTGTGGAAAGTTCCTGTAAGTTGCGTGAGTCGAGTAGTCCCTTCCTGAGTCATTTCTTATGTATCATGTTCGAGTTGTGGCCTATTGGCGCGTTGTGGAGTCATGTGAGACTGTTGGTCATGGTTGGGGTGATTTGTTGTCTGAGCAGTTCATACTGGGTGAGACGAGATTATTGGATCAGGGATCAAGTGCGATAAGATTATGTGAAATACATTAAAGGACAGTTACCCTTATTGGTTTGTAATGAGGTGATGATTCTAGTCAAGAGGAGATATTCAACGACTTATTAACTCTGCAGTTGGTTATGAATTTCTACACATCTCCTCCATTGTGGTGGTATCGCCAGCATTATAGCAGGATGTATATATATATATATATATATATATATATATATCATAAGGTACATTGGGAGCATCGGATTCGTGGAATTTTGGCTATTAAGGTTCAGGGAACGTCATCGTGATTGGATGATGAAATATGCGGTGTACGGCGCTAAATTCAACAAAAGTATGCAGTCATGTTTTGGTACCTCGTGTGGTAGTTGATACGGTGTTTATATATTAGAACTAGGCCTGGCAGAGAAATTTCAGGTGTTTGAATGGATTCTGAGCTTATTATATGGATAAAAGAAGAAATCTTTAGATTTGATCAAGCTAATGTACCCAACTTGGTTGCGGTAGCACATGCAGGTGCTCGAGGTGTTAAACAGTGATTTCAGATAACTCCAGAGCAGTTCTTAGCACGTTTGAGGATGAACGTCGGTTTAAGTGGGGGAGAATGTAACGACCCGACCGGTCGTTTTGAGCTCTAGCGCGTCGTTCAACGGTTTGAAGTCATGAGCAACTCCATTTCAGGTATTATGACTCGTGGGCATGGTCGGAATTGAATCTCGGGAAGTTCGGAGTCAAATTGGAAAGAAATTCTCATTTCAGAAGCCTTAAGTTGGAGAAATTGACTAAGATTGGAATTTTGAGTAAACGACCTCTGAATCAAGATTTGAAGGTTCTAGCAGGTTTGTATGATGATTTTGGACTTGAGCGTATGTCCGGATCGGGCTTTGGATAACTCGGGAGCGTTTCGACGTATATTGTGGAAGTCAGCATTTTGAAGAAAATTTCCTAAGTCTGGGTTGAAGTGCATCTCAGTGATATTGATATCCGTTTGGGATTCCGAGTCTGGGAATATCTCCATATGATGATTATGGAGTTGGGAGCGCGATCGGAAGCGAATTCGGATGTCCGTAGGTTATTTTGAAATCATTTGGCTAAAGATAGAAATTTGAAGGTTTTTGAGAAATCCGACCGGAAGTGGAAATTTTGATATCGGGGTCTGAATGCAATTCCGAAAGTTGGGGCAGGTCCGTAATGTCGAATATGACTTGTGTTCAAAATTTGGGGTCAAGCAGACGTGATTTGATAAGTTTCGGCATCAGATGTGGAAGTTTGAAATTTCAAAGTTCATAAAGTTTGAGTTTGAGTGTGATTTATGATTTCGGCGTTGTTTGATGTGATTTGAGGCCTCGAGCAAGTACGTGGGATGTTATGGGACTGAATCGTATGATTGGACGGGGTCCTTGGGGCCTCGGGTGGATTTTGGGTGGTTAAAGGATCAAATTTGAAGTTGGAAGAGGAGCTGGAGTTGCTGGTGTCTGGTGTGACCGCACGTGCGAGAATTTTGCAGCAGGTGCGGCTTGGCATCGCAGGTGTGAGAGTGGGATGGCTTGGCTGGGATCGCAGGTGTGATGGAATTTCCACACCTGCGAAGGCGCAGATGCGGACAATGGGTCGCAGGTGCGGATCCGGCTGGAGGAGAAGGAAGCCGCAAGTGCGGGCTCTTGGGCGCACCTGCGGAAGCGCAGGTGCGAGGACTGGATCGCAGGTGCGAAAATCGGCCTGGGCAGAATGTTTTAAAATAAATCTTGGCTCATTTTCTCATGGCTTAGGCTATTTTAGGAGAGCTTCAAGAGGGGAATTTCATCATCACTGTCAAGGTAAGTTATTTCCACTCATCTCAAGTTAAATACAAGTTATATGCATGATTGAAACATGAAAAATTGTGGAAAAATTGGGAAATTTTGAAGAAAAACCTAGAAATGGTATTTTCGATTTCTACCACAAATTTGAGCATGGAATTTAGAGTAAATTGTATATTTGAACTAGTAAAGCTATGGGTAGAATATATCTTCGAGAAATTTCAAATTTTTGGGCACGTGGGCCCGAGGGCATTTTGGTCAATTCACTGAGCAGAGTTGGGGATTATATAATTTGAATTGTTGCAAATATTAGGGTATATCTTTATTGGTGTGTCATTTTTTGGATAGTTTTGGGACGTTGTGCGTCCATTGGAGTAGTCGGAAGGGCTTGGAAGCCGGTTATGGAACTTCGGAGAGAGGTAAGTCTCCTTTCTAACTTTGTTAGGGGGAATTTTCCCCCTAGGTGAACTAATTAAACATGTGCTACTATCTGCGGGGGCTATGTACGCACGAGGTGAAGGGAGTCCGTGCGTAGCTACTATTATACCATGTCCGGGTAGTCTAGGACCCACTAGCATGCCTTACTTGTTGTACTTGTGATCTTGCCAGAAATATTAGACCGCTAATATGATCGAAATAGAAATTGAATACCTAAGGAGACTGGAGTTCATTTTCTTAATCATTTAGAAAGAGAATTGATTTCCTCCGTGGATAATTGTATACCTGATAAGGTTATAGTATCGAATAAATTTATTAAACTGGGCAAATGAGTTTCAAAACAAAGATTTAAATGCTATTTTTCGTGTTCCTTTAAGAAGAATTTTACCACTTTCCTGAGTGACTGCTTTTTGATAAAAATGCGGATTTATTATGTGAATATGTGTACATATGAGCACCTGAGTCACATGTATGATTTGCGAGCATGTTAGGCTTATTATTATTATTATTATGTTGACTGCGTCCCATGATCGATTCGCGAGCGGGGAAAATAGATGCATCTTTTGGTTCGAGCCATTCAACCCTTCGGCAGTGCACGGTTTATTATTGTTGGTTCGCGCCGTTCGACCCTCGGCATTGCTTGCGCATGACATTTACTGCGTATTTGCTGTGATTTTACCTGATTACTGGCCTGGAAATCTTAAGTTGTCGACTGAAATGAAAGAGATTTAAAGTTATTAAAATTTTGGAATAATTTGTTCTTTCCCATTGATTATTTGTTAAATTATTAAATCATCCATGTTTGATTATTTGTTAATAAAATGACTAAGACTTAAAGTGTTAAATGTGGAAGGGTTGACATTAATTATTCTTGATCTTAATAAATTGTCTATGACATTCATGCTTAGTGTCTCACTTGAATATACTAAATTGACCTCTAGCAAGTGTCTAATTCGACTTCTCGTCACTACCTCTCTGAGGTTAGGCGGGCGAATTACTGATTACACGTTATTTTCGTACTCATGCTACACTTGCTGTACATTTTTATCGCACAGGTACTTTCACAGCGATGTGGCTGGTTTGGAGGCTTAGGTGAGCTGTATCACCCGGAGGCAATCCGCAGCTGACAGAGTCTCCGTCGTATTGTATTCATTTTGTTTTAAGTTTTCCATTTTCCAATTTGTATCTCGGACAAGGTTTGTAATGATTATATAAATTCTTAGAAATTTCTCATGCAGTTGTGACACCGGGTTCTGGGATATGTGTATGGGATGTATTTTATAAAAATGGAATATTAAACTGTCGTATTTACCTATTGGATTTGTTTAGTTATTACGTAATAAGTTAAAGGTAACGATCTCAAAAATGTTAAAATAGGGATTTATTTCAACTAATTAATGATTGGCTTGCCTGGCGATGGTGTCCGACGTCATCACGACCTTAATAGATTTTGGGTCGTGACATTCCATATTCTTGAATCCTTGTCGTGCGAAGCTATTGATTCTGGTAACTAAACATATGTTGTTTCATTCTCTCACAGATGGTGATGATTCGTACTAATGGGCAGGATGGACAACCACTAGTACCACCAGCCAGGGCCTCGAGAGGCCGAGGCCGCGGTAGAGGCCGCGGTAGGGGCATAGGTGCAGCCCTCACAACAGTTGGGGAAGTACCTACAGATCCACCAGTCGCCCCGGATCAGGACCAGGTCCCAGTTGTAGAGGCACCAGCGGGACCAGTTCAGGCCTTGTGATTCCTGGCCTTCAGGAGGATTTAGCTTAGATCCTGACCGTGTGCACCAGCCTTGCTCAGGTGGTCTCTGTTTCGACGGCTGCAACCACTTCTCCGGCTGGGGGAAGCACTCAGACTCCCGCCACACGCATACCTGAGCAGGTAGTACTGGGACTCCAGACACCGGGGGCACTGCCAACCCAGCTGGTTGCACCTGCTCAGGATTATGTGGTTCCTTCTATGCCTAAGGATGAGCAACGTAGATTGGAGAGGTTTGGGAGACTCCAGCCTCCATATTTTAGTAGTGTAGGGGGAGAGGATGCACAGGGTTTCTTGGACAGGTGTTAGAGGGTACTCCGTACAACAGGTATTCTGGAGACCAGTGGGGTCTCGTTCACTACCTTTCAGTTCTCTGGGGCTGCATTCAGTTGGTGGGAGGCTTACGATAGGCGTTAGGCCGATCGGCTCAGCAGCCCTTACCTGGCACCGAGTCTCCGTTATCTTTTTGAAGAAGTTCGTGCCTCAATCCCGCAGAGAGGAGCTGCGCATACAGTTTGAGCAGCTTCGTCAGGGTGATATGTCTGTGACGCAGTATGAGATGTGATTCTCGGAGTTGGCTCGTCATGCTATCTAGTTGTTTCCCACTGAGAGGGAGAGGATCGGGAGGTTTATAGATGGCCTCACTTATCAGCTGCGATTGCTTATGACCAGAAAAAGAATGTCTGGTGCAACTTTTGATGAGGTTGTCGACATTTCTCGTCAGATTGAGATGGTTTGCAATTAGGAGAGGGATGAGAGGGAGGCCAAGAGGCCTCGTGGACTTGGTGGATTTAGCGGTGCTCCTTCTGGGGGTCAGTTCCAGCACGGTAGAGGCCGTACTTTCAAACATGCTCAGACGGCTTGCCCAGTTCACCGTGGTGCATCATCTGGCCATGGTTCTCATAGTTATAAGTAGGGTCATTCATCTCTTGGTGCCCTTCCAACGCAGAGTTTGTCCTATGCTCCATCGGGTCAGGGCTCGTCTATGCCAAGTTTGTTGGTTATCCCGGTGCTCGGGGTTCCCTTCAGTTCCCATCACCAGCATTAGGGAATTTATATGAGTGTGGGGAGTTTGGTCACATGAGGAGAGAGTGTCCCTGCATAGTGGGAGGTCCCGCTCCGCAAAGGAGCCTGTCATCAGCACCAGTTCCTCCACCACTCGCGCAACCAGCCCGAGTGGAGCCCAGTCAGCTAGGGGTTGCCCGAGAGGGGGAGTTCGATCAGGGGTGGCCAGGCCCGTTTCTATTGATACGCTCAAATTACACTTTAAAATAGTGTAAGCGGCCGATTGTCAAATATAATAACCCAACTAGGTTGGGGTCGAATCCCACAGAGAACAATATGTAGGCGATTAGGAATGTAAGAGAATTATCACTTATCGTGCAATGCGAAACACTTAGATTTTGGTTGTAAAAATATTTATATCTAAATGCGAAAATGTAGACTAACCTAGAAAGCAAGTAAAATGATCAATGGCTACAAGTATGGATGCATCGGGAATTACATTCAAGTAACGATCCAATGTATTTCATGATTTTATAAATATGACCGAGTTTATGTTAATTAGCCACGAATAATAATTCTTAATTAGATTCTTCCGAAGACTAACAATAATTCCTAACTGAATTATTCCTAACCTAATTAAGATATTAAGCACACCCGGATATGGCTACAAGTAGTTCAATCCTATTCCTAGGTAGAATCTATAAAATGAGGGTTAAAGCCTCAAGTTCTTGTTAATTAATCTTTCCCAACCCCACATTATCTTTCCCAAAACTAATTCGGAGTTAATGGGCGAGTCCTAGGTTTAGCTAATCCCTTTGGAAACATTAAAGAACAAGAATAATTAAAGAAACAATAACCCACTTCATAAAAGATGAAAAATCATTCAATACATAAGCACAACAAGATATTTAATCCACACTTTAAATATGAATATTTCCATAAACAAGATTGAGTGTTGGAAATAAATACTACACACTTAAATATTCAATACAAAGCAAGGAAATAAAGAAATAAACATAAATGGGTAAGAAATCCTTAACCACAAGCTTCAAATCTTCAAAACCCAAGTGTGTGTGCAAACCCTAGCTTCCAAAACTTGTTCTTGTCTAGTGTATCTACTGAAAATAATCCAAAAGATTGCCAAAATATACTGAAAATATCTGCTAGGTCGAGTATATGTGGGTTTGTGATTGGAAAATATGAATTGACAAATCTGCCCAGAAATGATGCCCGTTGACCGCACCTACGGACAAATCCTCACGGGTGCAGTTCCGCATATGCGGATTCCATATTGCAGGTGCGGGCTCTGAGTGGACTGACTACTTCCGCAGGTGCGAACCAAACCATCGCACCTGCAGTTCCGCAGGTGCGGATACCACGTCGCAAGTGCGGTCTTGGTGCATGTGGGAAACTTCCGCAGATGCGGTCCATTTCTTCGCAGGTGCGATGTCGCACCAGCGGCCAATCATCCGCAGGTGCGGTATCACTGAAGGATTTTGTGCTTTTTCCATCAAATTGTCTCAATTCCACTTCAATTCAATGCTAAACACTTCATGGAATCATTTCCCTGAAAGTCAAACAATACACACTACAAACGACCTCATGTTATCCTTAAAGGATGCAAAATCTAGCGAAAAGAGGCTAAAATGAGTGGTAAAATCACCACTCATCATCTATGCCCTCCCTTCCAGACCAGATGCCATTGCTTTATATGCTGTTATTACAGGTATTATCTCAGTTTGACACAGAGATGCCTCCGTATTATTTGACCATGGTTCCACTTATTCATATGTTTCCTCGTATTCCGCTCATTCTGGATATGTCCCGTGAGTCTTTAGTTTCATCTGTTCATATATCTACTCCTGTGAGCGATACTATTATTGTGGATCGCATATATCGGTCATGTGTGGTGACTATTGGGGGTTTGGAGACCAGAGTGGATCTTTTGCTACTCAGTATGGTCGATTTTGATGTGATATTGGGTATGGATTGGTTGTCTCCATGTCATGCTCTTCTAGATTGTCACGCTGAAACCTTGATGTTGGTGATGCCGAGGTTGTCGAGGGTTGAGTGGATCGGCTCTATAGACTATGTTCCCAGTAGAGTGATGTCATACTTGAAGGCTCAACGGATGGTTGAGAAGGGTTGTCTATCCTATTTGGATTTTTTGAGGGATGTTAGTGCAGAGACTCATACCATTGATTCTATTCCGGTGGTACGTGATTTTCCGGACGTGTTTCCTACAGATCTGTCGGGCATGCCGCCTGACATGGATATTGACTTCGGTATTGATTTGGTGCCGTGCACTCAACCCATTTCTATTCCACCGTATTGTATGGCACCGGCGGAGTTGAAGGAGTTGAAGGAACAACTTTAGGAACTCCTTGATAAGGGGTTTATTCAGCCTATCGTGTCACCTTGGAGTGCACCAGTTCTATTTGTAAAAAAGAAGGATGGTTCTATGAGGATGTGCATTGATGACAAGTAGTTGAACAAGGTCACAGTCAAGAACAAGTACCCTTTTCCATGTATTGATGATCTATTTGAATAACTTCAGGGAGCGAGGATGTTCTCCAAGATTGATTTGAGGTCAAGGTATCACCGGCTAAAGTTCGGGATTCAGATATTCTTAAGACAGCTTTCAGGACCCGATATGGCCATTCTGAGTTCCTTGTGATGTCTTTTGGGCTGACCAATGCCCTAGAAACGTTCATGCATTTGATTAACAATTTGTTTCAGCCTTATTTGAACTCGTTCATTATTGTATTCACTGATGATATCCTGATGTACCCTCATAGCCAGGGGGAGCATGCCCAGTATCTGAGGATTGTGTTATAGAGATTGAGGGAGGAGAAACTTTATGCAAAGTTCTCCAAGTGTGAGTTATGGATCAGTTCAGTGGCGTTCTTGGGGCACGTGGTGTCCAGTAAGGGTATTCAGGTGAACCCGAAGAAGATAAAGGCGGTGCAAAGTTGGCCCAGACCGTCCTCATCCACGGAAATTAGGAACTTTCTTGGTTTGGTGGGCTATTACCGTCATTTTGTGGAGGAATATTCATCTCTTACATATCCCTTGACCAAATTGACCGAAAAGGTTGATCAATTCAGGTGGTCGGATGAGTGCGAGGAGAGCTTTCAAAAGTTCAAGACCACTTTGACCAAGGCTCCAGTTCTAGTTCTGCCATAAGCTTCTGGTTCCTACACGGTGTATTGTGATGCTTCGCGGATCGGTATTGGGTGTGTTATGATGCAGGAGGGTAGGGTGATTACTTATGCTTCGTGCCAGTTGAAGACCCGTGAGAAGAACTATCATGTCCATGATCTTGAGTTAGCAGCTATTGTTCACGCCTTGAAGATTTGGCGGCACTATTTGTACGGTGTTCATTGTGAGATCTACACTGATCACCGGAGTTTGCAACATATGTTCAAGCAGAAGGATCTTAACTTGCGTCAGCGGATGTGGTTGGGGCTTCTTAGGGACTATGATATCACCATTTTGTACCATCCCGGGAAGGCCAATGTGGTGGTTGATGCCTTGAGTCGCCAGGCGGAGAGTTTGGGGGATTTTAGCGTATCTTCCAGCACCAGAGAGACCTTTGGCATTGGATGTTCAGCCCTTAGCTAGCTAGCTTTCCAGATTTGATATTTCGGAGCCGAGTCGGGTATTGGCTTGTGTGGTCTCTAGGTCTTCTCTTTATGATCGTATCAGGGAGCATTAGTATGATGACCCCCATCTGCTCGTTCTCCGGGACAGGGTTCGACAAGGTCATGCTAGAGATGTGACTATTGGTGATGACAGGGTGTTGAGGATGCAGGGCTGGATATGTGTGCCCAATGTAGATGGGCTACGAGAGTTGATTCTTGAGGAGGCCCACAGTTTGCGATATTCCATCCATCTGGGTGCCGCGAAGATGTACCAGGATTTGAGACAGAACTATTGATGGAGGATGATAAAGAAGGATATAGTTGGGTTTGTGACTCGGTGTCTCAAGTATCAGCAGGTTAAGCATGAGCATTAAAGACTGGGTGGCTTGCTTCAAAGGTTAGAGATCCCAGAGTGGAAGTGGGAGCAGATCACCATGGATTTCTTAGTTGGGCTCCCACAGACTTCGAGAAAGTTCAATACTATATGGGTGATTATGGATCGGCTGACCAAGTCCACGCACTTCATTCCAGTTGGTACTACTTAATCTTCAGAGCGGTTGGCTGAGATTGACATCTGAGAGATTGTTTGCCTTCATAGTGTCCCAGTTTCCATAATTTTAGATAGAGGCACATAGTTTATATTGTAGTTTTGGAGGGTCTTGAAGCGAGAGTTGGGTACTCAGGTTGGGTGGAGCACAACCTTTCACCCTCAGACAGATGGACAGTCCGAGCACACTATCTAGATATTGGAGGACATGTTACGCGTTTTTGTCATTGATTTTGGAGGTGCATGGGATGAGTTTCTGCCGCTCGTGGAGTTTGCATATAACAACAGTTATTAGTTGAGCATTCAGATAGCTTCGTACGAGGTTTTATATAGGAGGCGTTGTAGATCTTCGGTGGGATGGTTTGAGCCGGACGAGGCTAGGCTCTTGGGTACAGACTTGGTATAGGATGCATTAGACAAGGTGAAATTAATTCAGGAGCAGCTGCGCATGGTGCAGTCTAGGCAGAAGAGCTATGCTGACAAAAAGGTTCATGATGTGTCTTACATGGTCGGGGAGAAGATTCTGCTGAAGGTATTGCCCATGAATGGTGTTATGAGGTTTGGAAATAGGGGCAAGTTGAGCCCTCGTTTCATTAGGCCTTTTGAGGTACTTTAGAGGACCAGAGAGGTGGCTTACAAGCTTTCCTTGCCACCTAGATTGTCGAGTGTGCATCCAGTATTTCATGTTTCTATGCTCTGAAAGTACATCGGCTATTCGTCTCATGTTTTGGATTTCATCACGGTTCAGTTGGATGGTGATTTGACTTATGATGTGGAGCCGATGTCCATTTTGGAGCGGCACATTCGTAGGTTGAAGTCTAAGGATATAGCTTCAGTGAAGGTGCGATGGAGAGGTCAGCCTGTGGAGGAGGCTACTTTGGAGACCGAGAGGGAGATGCAGAGCAGATATCCACACCTTTTGAGACTCCAGGTATGTTTCTAGACCCGTTCGAGGATGAACATTTGTTTAAGAGGGGAGGATGTAACGACCTGGCCGGTCGTTTCAAGAGTTATTGCCTCGTTTTCTTAATTTCTGCTTCTTTTGCTTTACAACTGTATTATGTCCTACCAGGTTGGTTGGTTCAGGTCCAGAGTGATTTCGGAGTGAATTGAGACACTTAGTCTCTTAATTAGAAGCTTAAGTTGGAAAAGTCGACTGGATATCAACTTGTGTGTAAAAGACCTCGGATTTGAATTTGGATGGTTCAGTTAGCTCCTTAGTTGATTTTGGACTTAGGAGCGCGTCCAGAATGTGATTTGGAGGTTCGTACTAGAATTAGGCTTGAATTGGTGAAAGTTGGAATTTGGCGATTGTGGCTGGCAGTGGAAATTTTGATATCAGTGTCGGATTGGATATCCGGAAGTTGGAGAAGGTTCGTGGTGTCATTTTGACTTGTGTGTAAATTTTGAGGTCAATCGGGCGTGGTTTGGTAGGTTTCAGCATTGTTTGTGGAATTCGGAAGTTTAGAAGTTCTTTAGGCTTGAATCCAGGTGTAATTGGTGTTTTGAGTGATTTGAAGGTTCGACTAAGTTCGTATCGGTTTATAGGACCTGTTGGTATGTTTGGTTGAGGTCCCGAGGACCTCGGGGTGATTTCGGGTGGTTGACGGCTTGATTTGAGTTGAGGATTTGCACTTGAAGTGCTACTGCTACTACTATAACCGCACCTACGGAGTGGGAACCGCAGGTGCGAGCCCGCAGAAGCGAGGCAAGGATCGTTGCGCCCAAGGAAGATTTGTGCAGAGGGCGCAGGTGCGATGGAATTCCCGCACCTGTGATTGCCGCAGAAGCGGACTTCGGGGTGCAGGAGCGTGTTGGACCGCAAGTGCGATGTGACTCCCGCACCTGCGAAGAGCGCAAATGTGCGATCACTTGATCGCAGAAGCGGAGGCAGTGTTTAAGTGGTTTTTCCGCAAAAATGGAGCTTTGTCCGCAAATGCGGCTCTGCAGATGCGCATATTGAGCCGCAGGTGCGAAAAGTCTGGGCAGAACCTATAAATAGTAGACTTCGAGATTTTTCAACATTTTAATCATTTTTGAGCTCGGATTTTGGGGGTTTTGAGAGGGATTTCAAAGTAATCACTGAGGTAATTTCCTTGTGCCTATTTATCTTCAATAATGGTGTTTCCCCACTGATTTTACACCTAGTTGGTGAGTTTTTGAGGTGATATTTGGGAGATCAGGGCTTGAGAATTAGAGAGTGAATTTTGGGGTTTTGGAAGGGCAAATAAGGTCAGATTTTGATAAATTTTGTATGGTTAGAATCGTGAGTGAATGGGCTTTCGGGTTTTGTGACTTTTGTCGGGTTTTGAGACGTGGACCCGGGGAGACGAGTTGAGCCGATTTCAAATTTTGGGCTATATTTTAGTGGTTCTCTTGTGGAATTGATCCTTTTAGCCTATATTGATTATCTCGTACTGTTTGTGGTTAGATTCGGGGCATTTGGAGGCCGATTCGATAGGCAAGGGCATTTTGGAGTAGGATTTCTGCGCGGTTTAGGTAAATAAAAGTCTCAAACTTTGGTTTTGAAGGTATGAAACCTGAAATTGGTATAATGTGATCAATTGGAGATGATGCACATGCTAGGTGACGGGCGTGTGAGCGTGCACCGTGTGGGATTGTGTCTGGTCCATCCCGTAAGTCTATAAAGTCGAATAGCCCATTGTTATTACCTGTTTTCCTTGTCTCTTTGCAATTTGACTGTCTTTCATGTTAGAAACCATGCTTAGGCCATATGATATCACAGTTGGGACCCGCAGCAGTCGTATACTTGTTGAATTGACTGCTAATTGTTGTCTTGTACTCAGTTACAATCTTAATACTGTGTCATATCTTTGTTCCCTCTCCTTTCTTGTTAATACTTGTTGTATTCTCTATTTGGGCTTATTATTATGATATTCTGTGAGCCCGAGAGGCTGGAGAGGTTAGTGACTGAGATAGGGCCTGAGTGCCGAGCTGCGAGCTATGTGAAGTATATGGATCGGGTTGCACGCCGCAACAAGCCTGATGACTATATTTATGTATATGGATCGGGTTGCATGCCGCAATAAGCCTTAGGGATATATATATATATATATATATATATATATATATTATGGATCGGGTTACACGTCGCAACGAGATTGGATCGGGCTGCATGCCGCAGTGATATAGCGCTTGGGATGAAGGAGCCCCTACAGAGTATGTACACCCCCAGAGAGCACATGTACCTATTGAGAGTGAGTATTGAGGGCTGATAGCCGAGAGTATGAGCGATTGAGATGAGTTGAGTGACTGTTTCCTTGAGAAGTTGTACTTTCTTTTAATTATTGTTGCACGTAGTTGTTATTCTGTATTTGTTGTGAAATTTCTGGAAGACTTATATCTGGTTTACTTGAGCTCGATCTGATTTGGCTTAAACTGCCAGATTTGAAAGCATGTTCACTCTTTACTGAAAACTTCTAAAATGAATTGTATTTACATAGGTCGTCACTTCTTCTCAGTTCCTTATTTAATTCGGTTACTTGCTGAGTTGGTTGTACTCATGCTACACCCTGCACTTCATGTGCAGATCCAGGTGTGTACGGTTCCGGCGGTCGCTGAGTTCGTGCGCGAGCTGATTATCGGAGACTTACGAGGTAGCTTCCGGTGTCCGCAGTCCTTGTTTCTCCTTTATTGTTATCTTTTCTCTCTTGTATTAGCATTTGGCACAGACTATAGTAGACTCTGTTTCTAGATTGATTGTTAGAAAATCATGACTTAGTGACACCCCGATGCCGGGCTGTTATTCCGTACTTGTGTTTTGGGTTTTTACCTCGCTGTTATGTAACACTCCGGTTAATTTAATTGATTTAACTCATTTATGTCATATATTGAAAGCATATTGAAAATGTCGGCTTGCCTAGTTCCACGATAGGCGCCATCACCACAAGTTAGGTATTTGGGTCTTGACACTAGGGATCTAGCAAAATTGAGATTTGGACCTCAAATTAAGGCCGGATCTCGAAACAAATCACATACTTGGACTCAGACTGAATGGGTAATCGGAATTTGGTCTTAATTTTGGTTTTCGACCACGTGGGCCCGAGTTGACTTTTTGTAGAACTTTTTAAATATGATAAATATCGAACCTTTTTCATTCGAGAGTAGTTTCTAAAGCTCGTTTTGACTTGTTTGAATAATAATTGATTAGATACAGATGGTTTGGAGTCTTGTTCTAAAGGAAAAATCGTGTTGGATTGTTGATCTTATTTCGAAAAGAGGTAAGTCTCGTGATTAAACTTGATTTGAGGGAATTAGGACATGATTGATTTATTTGATACACGATTTATATGTGAGGATGACGTATATGCAAGTTGACGAGTGTATATATTTTGTCATGGGTTCAAGCATATGGGATATGTTACTTTATTTTACGTCTTTAATTATACCATGTCTTTACTTATTCTATGTTAATGCTTGTTAGGTGCTCACACTTGATACATGTTTCACTTTATATATGTGTCCTTACTTGTTACATGTCCTTAATTGCTACATGTTCTAACTAATTTATACTTATAGTTATTGTACGATTGTTACGTTCTCTTACATGTTATTAATAGATGCTTTGACATGTCTCAGCCTTTACTTGCTTTATTGCCTTTAATTTGTTTCCTTTTTTACTCTACTATATTATATCTGATTGCTTTATAGAATTATGCATTTTAGTACCACAGCAATCGATATTGTTGATGTCTTGATACTATCACAAAGTTACTTGAATGCATAACAATTTATTGACCGAGATACACTAGCTATGTGCATAAACATTAAAAGAAAAAAGTAAATAATAAAAATAGAAGAATAATAGTACTTTTACACTTGGTGCAAATTAATAGAGCTATCCAAATAGCCTTTTTTAACATACATCTGAAATAAAATCAGGTCGAGCACAAAAATAGATCTAAGCTGCTAACAAGGAATAAGCATACCTTTTAAACTCGAAACGTCAAGTGTTTATGAGTATATCTATGAAATTATGTTCAAATTTTGTGAATTTTGATATAGAACTCTGCGCCTCCAAAGCCTTTTGTGCTAATTTTCAGATTTTCATATTCACGTAATCGAAATTTTAAATAGTAACATATCTATAAGGTAAATAATTAAAATGAACAAGATTACGTCTTACCTGAAAAATTGATCGTTGACATCACAACAACCTAATAAACGTAAGAAAATTATATTAATTAATTATTTATCCTCTTCCAAATGACCAACATGATCCCATTTATTCTTGTGAATACCCGTTAGGTCGTTTCGAGTACTATCTCTTCTTTTCCTGTTTCGAGATCATTCATTGCCTTATTTTATGATTTATGACTTGTGTGTGTGGTCCATGTCGAATACTGGAAAGTCAAAACTCAATTTTGTAAAGAAAATGTGATTTTTAACTTTGAAAATGGTTAAAATTGACCACAGTCAATGTTTTTGCTAAATGACCCTGAATCGGTGTTTTGACTATCCCGGTAGGTTAGTATGATGATTTTGGACTTGTACGTATGTCTGGTAGGGGTCCCCGGTGACCCGAGGCCGTTGCAAATGTGGAAGTTGAAATTTTAAGTTTAAACTTTGAACATCTTGAGTTTTTATGATCGATTCTTAATTTATTTGTTATTTTGATCATTTGAGCTTATGATCGAGTTTGTATGATGTAGTTACACTTCTGTGAATGTTTGAATTGGAGCCCAAGGGGCTCGAGCGAGGTTCAAATAGTTTGCGAACTGTTTTGGCATAACTGAAGGATTGTTGGTGTGCTGAGCTTGTGAGGTTCTATTCGCAAATGCAAGCCTCGCATTTGCGAAAAATGTTTGCATTGGCGACGTTGGGAAGGGCAGGTAAACTTCCTTTTGCGAAGTCTCAGTCGTTATTGCAAACTGGGCGTTAAAATGAGACACTAGACATTGGTCGGATAACTTCACATATGCAAAACTTTGTTCGCTCTTGCGAAACTTTGCGACATCTGGGAGGCTCAGGCACTCGTCGCATTTTTGGACATCGAATTCGCAATTGCGATATCTGCAGCTGGGTAAAAGATTGAGATTTCCGGACTTAGTTCATTTTACACTATTTTTGAGACCTAAATTTCATGTCGGCGATTTTTTTAGAGCAATTTCTTATCTACTTCATAGGTTAGAAATCTTAACTTGTTTTCGTTCAATTTCCATCACTTTTCCATGAATTTCAATATCAAATCCAAGATTCATAGAGTAAAAATTGGAGATTTTGGGTAGAAACTAGGGATCTAGTAAAATTAAGATTTAGACCTTAAATTGAGGCCGGATCTCAAAATAAATCATATATTTGGACTCGGACTGAATAAGTAATCCGAATTTGGTCATAATTTTAGATTTCGACCATGTGGGCCCGGGTTGACTTTTGCTAGACGTATTCAAATATGATAAATATCGAACATTTTCATTCGAGGATAGTTTCTAAAGTTTATTTTGACTTGTTGAATAATAATTGACTAGATACGGGTGGTTTGGAGACTTGTTCTAAAGGAAAAATCGTGTTGGACTGTTGATCTTATTTCGGTAAGAGGTAAGTATCATGATTAACCTTGATTTAAGAGAATTGGGATATGATTGGTCTATTTGATACGTGATTTATGTGTGAGGATGACATATATGCAAGGTAACGAGTGTATATGCGTTGTCATGGATTTAAGCATGCATGATATGTTGCTTTATTTTATGTCTTTAATTATAGCATGTCGTTACTTATTCCGTGTTATTACTTGTTAGGTGCTCACACCTGATACATGTTTCACTTTAGATATGTGTCCTTACATGCTACATGTCCTTAATTGCTACATATTCTAACTTATTATACTTTGAGTTATTGTGCGATTGTTACACTCTCTTACATTTTATTAGATATATGAGTTTACATGTCTCAGCCTTTACTTGCCTTATTGCCTTTACTTATTTCCTTTTTTACTCAACTATGCTATATCAGATTGCCTTAGAGAATTATGCATTTTAGTTCTCTTTTTTTGTTATGTTTTGAGATTCATCATATTTGATTGTTACTGATATATAGGATCGGCTAGCGCCGTAATAATATTATTATATATATTAGATCTAATTGTATGCCACAAGATTATTTATAACATTCTATCGGGTTTCACTCTAGAACAATATTGTTATTTATATTGGATTGAGTTGCGCGCCGCAGCGGTGTTGTTATTGATAGTTAGGATCGGATCGCGCTACAATTGAAATGATGTTATGTAGTTGTTATTGGTTGTACGCTCCATTACTGTATTGTGTTGTGAGGTTACGATATGATGTTATTCTCGAGACCTCTGTTATCTACTTCTTTTATTCATTTTGTTATGTAATTATTCATTTTTCTACACCATTATTGCTTCTCTGCCTAATACTCGTCCAGGTATACTGTGAGTGTCCTGTAAAAGCCAGGTCACTACTCCGTCGAGGTAAGACTCAATACCTATTGAGTAAATAGGGTCGGTTGTACTCATACGACACTTCAGTAATTCTTGTGCAGATCCTGGTGTTGGTCCCAACAACATTCAAAGGTGATTGTTCAGATCCTTCTTCTAGGAGACTTAGGTAGTGTTGATTGGCGTTCGCAGACCCTGGAGTTCCCTTCCTATCTTTATCTACTATCCTGTATTTAGTATTATTAGTGAATGTGCTTGTGACACCAGATTCTGGGGATAGTTTTAGACAACAATGGTTGTACATCTATTATATGTTTATGGTATTTCACCATTTATTATTGTTAATACCTCTTTAGTTGTTAAACTGCTTTTTTCATTATGCTAATATTGGTTTTCCTAGAAAGCAGATATTAGGCGTCATCATGACCTGATGATTGAGATTTTTGGACCGTGACAATTATATAGAAAATCAAACCACCAACTTATAAATTGAAAATGAAAGAGCGTACTCATTACCCAACTTCACTCGTCTTATTGAACTAGTCTAGGACATGTGTGTTGCAACATTTGAAAAGTTATTATCTAAAATAAGAGAATTTTGTAATTGAATGGAATTAAAGAACACAAAATTTAACATTGTTTCTTATATCTATGAACTCTTATGAATGATGTGAGATGTTTTTTCAAAACTTTACTTAAATTATATCCTTTACTTTTGTGACCCATCCATGTTCTTTTAAAGTGAATCTTCATTTTCTAATATAAGCGTAATCGCGATTTTAAATAATATTTAAGGTATGATGATTAATTTCTTACCAGTCCAGAATGTAATACTGAGTTGAGCTATATTGAATGAAAAAGTGAGTGCTTTAAAATAATTAAGATTATGTCATATGTGAATAATTGACCCATAATGTTATATTTGAGAAATGTTTATCCTCGTAACAACCTCTACACGTAAATATTTAAATGATTATTTCTCCTCTTACAAATGCATTAAACAATATGGTATTCACTTATTCTGGAGTAAGTCGAATCACCAACTTGTAAGTTAAAGATGAATATATTTATTCTTAATCTGTCCTCACTTTTCTACCAACATCAATAACTAGTATCTTGACATGTGATCACACCAAACTATGCCTTATAAAAAGGATTAAGCGGTCGTTGTAAATATAATCCGGTTTACAAGTCCGGAGTCGAATCCCACAAAGAACTAAGGCTTAACTACAGTTGTTCACTATCACCAAGAATACCAGCTTAAACAATTCCTAACTTATAGATATTAAGATTCTTGTGTTTAACTAATTAACTAACAAATTAAAATAGTAAATTAACACTAAAGATACTACAGGTTGGATAAAAGATTAAGGAGGTCTAGAGTTATGATTTCTCCAATTGTCGGAATCCTTCCCACTACGTCTTCTATAATTTCGCCTAAGTATTCTCTATCGATCATGAACATTCTGACTGTCGTAACTCTCTCCCGAGTAATTACAACAATATACTAGACATATTCTCCCGAATTACGCTAGCTATCCTTAAGTAAAGCTCACTTAGATCGTACCCAAGGTTTCGTTATCCCTAATCTCACCTTTAAACCCTCCGTATTGATCGCTCATATACGCTAGGAGTGATGTTGTTCAACAACTACCTAAATATACACTCTCTCCGGAGTAATACACACTAAATAGGCACAGTCGATTGAGAGATCTTCAACCAACCACAATATAAACGTAGTTGAACAAGTAGAGAAATCCAACAACTCAATTATATAAAAAACATAACAAGAATTTATCCTACATAAGGTTTCATCAAAACCCTAGATAACAAATTAGCTATTCATAATAGTATGTAAAACTACAATACTAAAATTCATAACCAACAATGAAAAATAGGAAGATGAAGGAAAAACTCGTAGAAGAATTCCTCGCCTTGCTCCTATTGTGTCGAATCTCTCCCGAAAGTGGCATTTTTGGGTCTATTTATATGATTGGAATAAGCCCTAAACGTGTAAGTCACTTGTAGTTGCACCGGGAAACTGTTTAATCTTTCAAAATTCGGACCTGGACCCTGGTGTCGCCAGGCTAACGCCTGGTAAGGCCTGGCTTTAAGCTGGCCTCGCCAGGCTAACGCCTGGTCTGGCCTGGCTTTAAGCTGGCCTCGCCAGGCTAAAGCCTGGTTGAGCTGGCTTTTGCCTGGCTTCTCTTTTTCACCATTTTCAAGCGCACTTTCGACGTTTAATCATCCATTTAGCTATGCTTCCATCTCTAATTCACCTACACATAAAATAGACTCCATTACGCTCAAACAAAGTGTATTTTTATCATTAAAGCACGTAAAATGCAAGGCACATAATGCGTTAAATCATGAATTATAGGAACACATCAATACCCCACTCTTAAACATTTGATTGTCCTCGAGCAATTAAACTACACTCACGAACACAATTTATTAAACAATTCCCTTAACTCGTTATACCAAGAATTTTTAAAATAGTTTAAGCACAAAGGTGTGACATCCTCGCCTCAATAATCGACTCCCAATTATCATGATTTATTCATAATTCACTAAATACTCTAACATAGAGGTCAACAACATTACCTTTCCTTTATGAATCATGTGCCCTCACCAAATCAAAGAGCTTAGTTCGACACACAATGAATTTTTAACAACATAGGAACTCAAGATAGAAAAAATTCACTCGCTCTCAAAAATAACATTCATATGCCACAAATGATGCACCATAGGCTTTCCCGTAGTGTACTACTCTACTAATCGAGCTCATTCAGTCTAGGATCAAGTAGGACTTTATTTGGTTGTAATGTAGGCTGCGGGATGGGTAGGATACATTTAGATATAAGAGTGACTATACCTCCCTAAGCACTTTAATACATATAGTTTAACATTCAAGCCCATACTTATGTCAAACCATAACTCCACCTTCACATTAATATATATTAACTCCATACTTTTTTAAGCACACTTACATCAAGAACCACCACCTAGCAAGGAAATTTCTTTTTTTTTCACAACAATACAACTATTTTTTTTTCAATTCAAGTGGCTCTTTTTTTTTTTGCAACACAGTGCACCTTTCTCCTTATTTCATTAGCTCCACTCAAAAGCCAAACCAACCACCCCACACTTTAACTTTTACAAAGTTCATTACAATTCAAGTGCTCATGAGAGGTGAAAAGGTTCAAATAGATGGTTAATTCAAACAAAGGTGTAAGGCTTGTAATGTTGTTGCCAAAGAAACAGGATTACTGGCTCAAAGGGGTTAACTACGTTACATAACAATTAGGCGGGTAAAATATATATATCTGGTTAAACAAAGAAAAGCTTATATCACTTCCAAGACTGAACAAAACTACTATTTCACTTTGCAAACACACGGGGCAAGTTCTAGACATCAAATGCACGTACATAATAACACAAAACCTTACACACACATGGCATATAACTCATTCAGGATCTGTTTTTGTCAAGATACTCTAGTCAAAGCAGTTAAGAAAATTTAAAATCATACAATTTAAGGTGCTTATACAAGAGTCAAAAACTGAGCCTAAGCGTCACAACCAAAGTACTCACTATTCTCAAGGCATAACAAAGTCAAGAGATATTGCTTCAATTCAAAACATAAGACAATGGCTCCTATTCCTAAAAAAATAAAACTAACTACACCCGGTTCCAACAAAACCCTTGGAAAAGAACCGCGGCACAAAGAAAAACCAAGGGTGATTGTTACACTACCTAACAAAAGAAAATCTTTTTTTTCGTTTGACTTAAATCCCTCAAAAAATTATCTAATAGATCCATCGCCGGGAAAAGTCCAATTTTTTCTATTTTTTTTGTAAAAAAAATTTATTCAATTAAACTAATACAACTAAAATAGCATGGAAAATCACCCAGAAAATCTCCTCACCCCACACTTAAAATTTTGCATTGTCCCCAATTCACACCCATACATACAAGAGGATAAAATAAACTCCCTGGTAGGCCAAAGGCTGAAGCACTATCATCTCATGGGGTACTCAGACTTCTCTCAGGCCTAGTCCTTCGTGCGGGTACCTCACACTTAGTTCCAACCATCTGGTTTGTTGTTGCATCCTTCCAATGGCTTTGCGTTTCATGCTCCTAAAAATCAAAAATTGACACTACAAAAATAATACCATTAGAAAAAAAATAAAAAAATAAAAATAAACGAAATCAGTAAAGCTGGGTTGCCTCCCAACAAGCGCTTGATTTAACGTCGCGGCACAACGCAAATCACTTTTTGCCTCCACCGTGAGCTTATAAATTGAACCCCCAATTTGGCTTCAAGTTTTCGGTTATGCTCCAGGGGTGGTGAAACAAATCTAATTGGCCCAAGAAACCATTGTACTATTTTACACTTCTTGGTCTTTAGATGAGGTATGTAGTCCTGCTTTTCTGGCAAGAAAAATTACAGAATCTGGGAACTTTAGTTCTCATTCCAAGACTCCTCAATCGGCTCGGATGACTCTATTTCCATATCATCATCCAAGACCAATGTGGAAAAATGTTTGGAGTGAGGACCAATGCGCTCAAACACATGAACTTCAGGGCTTTCAACATCCTCAACATCAATGATACTAGAGTCAACAAAATTTATATCCTCAAAGTCCTTGGCTGACTCTAGTCTCACTTCTTCAACATGGACATCCTCAAATTGTAGTTGGATAGGTTGTTGATGTTCTACTCTGACCTCCTCAATTAGCACCTCAAATTTACGCTCTTCTTGGCTCCTATCCCCAACATTGGCTTGCTGAGCATTAAAAGTTTCAACCAATTGAGTCGCTTGAGCCTCCAAATTGCGAATAGTTGCATCTTTCCTTTGTACCCGCAGTTGTATCTCGTCATATTGTTCCACAAGGCACTTTAGCATATCCTCAATCTTTTTCAGGTCATCATCCCTGAGTTCTTTGTTCCTATTAACTTCACAAGAAAAAGAAGAACCATCAAAGTAAGGGATTGGGGGAAGATAAGAAATATAAGCACAACCATGAAAGTGACCATCTTGACCATCACACATTCCACACATAAGATTGAGTTGGTGCACATAACTCGCTCTCGGAAATATTTTGATAATTTTGTCATAGGTGATTTTCTTCACCATATGCATAAGGAGAATTGATCACGCTCAACTATGTCTTATAGAAAGACTAAACGGGCGCTGCAAATATAATCTGGGGTATTACACCCAAAGTCGATCCCACAGAGAATTTTACGTATCAATTGAGTCTATAAAATACTAAACTAGTGTTTAATCAA
>MDKJ01013890.1:0-16747 GCA_005239525.1 Nicotiana knightiana | reverse complement strand
AGATTTATATTTGCAACGCCCGTTTAGTCTTTATAGAAGACATAGTTGAGCGTGATCAGTCTCGCATCAAGCCTTAACCTGATCTCGTCACTGCTTGACTGGGGTTAGGCTTGACACTTACTGAGTACCAATTTATGGTTTACTCATGCCCTTTCCTGCGCATGTTTTCCATATGGAGATCCAGATACCAGCACTTCGTTTCGTGGCTACGGGTCCGAGCAGCGGTTTTGAGGAGACCGAAAGGTAATTCTGCCGCGTCCGCAGAGCCCCTCGAGTCACCTTCCACTTCAGACTTAAATATTTTTTTTTCATGTATTTCCTTACGTTGTATAGAGCATTTGAGATAGAGTTTGTGACTAATGTGATATTCCGGATTTTGGGAGTCAAAATTTGTACATGCCGAGCGGTTATGTTATATCTACTTAAGTTCTTTTCTGTCTTTATTTTATTGATTCTATTATTTCTGTAAATTTAAGTTTACCTAGTCGTAAAGACTAGGCGCCGTCACGATACCTTTTGAAGGATAAATCGGGTCGTGACAAAATTAAAACCAGTTACTACATCTGGAGGTAAAAATACAATTACAGAGTAAACAATCATATAAAAATAATTGATGTTATGTACTTCACTGACCTATGAGGTTATGCATTATTAGTAATTGAATACCAAGACTTAAAACCAAGAATTTTTTAAGTCTTACCTTTTCAAGAATTTAAAAAAATAAATATTGAATTCCGAGTATATCAAGAGCGAGAAAATATGACAGTACGCAACTTTATGCTCTCAAAAAAGAGGTTCCCTTGTCTTCGCTAAGGAATTCCTAACTAAGCTCAGCACAAACATTAGAGAGAGATTCAAATTCACAACAGAATAGAATCTATTTGCCATATAGACGCTTAACTCTAGCATCTGGAGACTCGTATGAAAAAAGATAAAGAAAGAGAAGCATATAAGTAACAATACACTAAATATAAACGATCCAAATTTTACAGCGTGGGGATCCAGTCCCTTGCAAGTGCAAAAGGTAGAGTTCCTCACTGACCTAAGTGATTTGATTGCCAATTTACCTTTGTATTTGATAACTATGTGCCTTTTAAGTCTAAAATTTCCTTGTTGTTATAAATAGAATTCTATTTAAGGTGAATGCTTATATTTTAGAGAGAATATAGGGATTTTATTTGGTGGCTAAGTTACTTTTTTCTTATAAATAAAGGGGTCCTACTCCATTGTAATTCATCTCAAAATCAATAAGAATTCTCTCTCTACTTTTCTCTGCAATACTCTTCTTCGTCTTTTATTGTTTCATAACACGTTATCAACACGAGACTCTAACTAATTGAGTAGAAGCTTTGGGATTGAGCATAATGATTGTCAATTGTTCCATGAACTTCCTTCATGATTAAATTCTTGATTTAAAGTAAGTATTTTACTTTATTTGTCTCTTTTAAATTCTTGAAATTCTATAATTTGATTTTAAATACAAGCAAAGACAATAAACTTTGATTAACTCTAATAGAGTTTGCAAGAAATTATAACCATCTGAAGTGGTAAAATTTTTATGCCTTTCCATGATCAAATTCATGTATGATTGTGGGCAAAGAAGTGGAAACCCGTCCTATTGAATTTGCTTCATTCTCATTCCCCTTAAGAGAATGTGATAGCAATATGTATAAGTCTGAAAGAAGATGAAATATTACCGTAAGGTATCAATGGATGTGGACGTAGCAATAGACGAAATTATAATCGTCATCATTGTGATAATGAGAATAATAAGGGTTATCAAAATAATCATTCACGCTGTGAAAGTAATACTTGCCATCGATTTGACATGAGATTTGTAAAGCACATATATATGATTATGGTTCATTCATGATGTGAATGTGACAACATCTGATTTATGAATACATATTCTTGGAAGAATATGAACGTGCTAGTGGTAGTGAATATACCACACTCACATCTAGAAAAAGGTTTGAGATGAAATAAGAAAATAATTTTATTATTATGGCATGAATGGTCATTGATCACGTACATATTGTGATTATGCAATATGACAATGTAATTATTAAAAGACAACAGTAATGCAAGAAACAGATCTTACATATAATTTTGACAATGACCATAATTTATAATTTTCTCTTTAAAAGTAATATCCATCATATGAATGTTGATGAATATGTGGTAGTACCAAATTAATTGAGAGTTTTGGAAGAGCTAATTATTACTATTTTGGAGGAATACAATTGATTATCATATCCATTTATTGTGTTGTAGTAAATCTCAAAGAAACTTATTGAGTTTCTAAAGTATTCGCGAAAGCAGTTGGTTATATTGAGACTACAAATAAAGGAAAAATTTAATCTTCTAATACTACAACTTGTAGCGGGATAATATGTATGTGAAAAGCTACCCGCTTTATTCTCCAGTTTATACTACACAAATAAAAAAATACCACAATAAAGTGGATGTTTATTGATATAAAAATTCATATCATAATAAACTTGGAGTTCATTGATAATTGCACACGTCATGGTGTAAACCTGAACTTTATCAATATTGATAATTTATTCAGTTGGCATAATTGGTTTAGCCATATCAATTTAAGTATGATGTGCAAAAATAAAAGAGAATTCACATGAGTAAATATTAAAAAGCTAAAAGCTCTTTACGAATTCTCTTATGTTGCTTGTTCTCATTAATTAATAAACTAACTAAAAATTGGGATTGATCTCATGAATGTTGGAAGTATCAAAGGTGAATCTGGGTTCATTCACCTGCCATGTATACCACATAAGATGCATCTATGAGATGGTTACATGTGCGATTATTATTAACCCGCAACCTGATGTTTGCGAGGTAACTTGCTCAATAATTTAATTTAGAGCATAATTTCCAGATTTTCTATGCAAGATAGTTTATCTTGATAAGTTGGTTTACATCACAACTGGTTTAGCAAGATGATTTATTGGGCGTCTACACTTAATAGTTAAACTATTGCTTATGAGAACAAAGTTATCTATATCAATTTGATATAGGTTATGGTCTCAACAAGAATAACTCAACTATGAAGAGATAATGTGTAGCAATGATTCCACAAAAGTATAATTCAACGATAAGGGAGACAACATGAATCAATGATTCAAAATAAGGGTCAATAATGAAAAGGGATAACAAAGCTTCATTTAAGGTTGAGCAATTACAGAGAGATACAACAAATTCTATTAAGGATAAACAATTATGGAAATATAATAATAATTTCAATTAAGGATAGACAATGGAGGAAAAGATAATAATAACTTCAATTAAGGATAGACAATTACGAAAAAGATAATAAAAAATTGAATTAAGGATACGCAATTACGGAAAGGATAGCATGGCAATAAAAGAGGAAACACACCATTTAAGGCACATAAGAGTTTAATCGACAATAAGGGTAGAACTCGAAGCAATTAATTCCAAATAAGACATGTAAGGGTGAATTTAGTAAATGGGGGATTTAACATGATAAAACAACTTCATATCTAATGAATTTAAGAACCTAAGATCCCTAAACAGTCAAATTTCCACAAATAAGCCCAAACACATACTCATCACCTCGTGTATACGGCCTTCACATGACACAATTAGCACAAATGACTCAAATCCTAAATGGTAGTTTCCCCCCCACAAAGTTAGGCAAAATACTTACCTCAAAGAAGCTAGATAGATACTCCAAAATAACCTTCTAGAGTGAAACAACCTCTGGACGGCTCAAATCTAGCCAAAATAATTCCAAATCATAAATAAAACTCATAGGAAAGAATTACGGATAATAAAGTTTCAATCTTTAACTAAAACTAAAAAGTCAATCCCAGACTCGCACTTCGGAACCCGACAAAATTCGCAAAACTGGAAAACCCATTCGATACGAGTCCAACAATGCAAGAATTACAAAATTCTAATATCGAATCGCCCTTCAAATCCTCATTTTACTTTTTGAAATATTTTTACAAATTTTTCCTAAATTTCCAACTTAATTCACTAATTAAGTGATGATGATAACAACGGATTCATGAAATATAATAAGATCCAGGTAAAGGACACTTACCCTAATGAGGTACTTGACAAACCCACAAAAAGTTTCCCAAAGTCGAGTTCTACAACTCCAAAAATGTTAAAAATCCTCAAACACTTCGAAATATATGTTCTACGCAACGTTTTTTCGCATTTGCCAGAAAATCCGCATCTACTGCCTTGCATTTGCGAGAAATAGATCGCTTATGCAAACACAACCTATTAGGCCAGGATCAGCATCTGCAAAAAACACAGTCGCACCAGCGGCAATGCAGAAGCGCCAAACAAGCCGCATAAGCGACCATCTTCGCGATGCGATCACTAGGCCGCAAAAGTGGCCACCGCACCTGCGTGCAAAACTACGCAAAAGCGAGACCCTTCCCAGGCCTCAATCATCGCAGAAACGACCATACTCATGCAGAAGCGGAGCCGCACCTGCGCTCCAAAATGTCACAGGTGCGAAGCACCATAACCAGACCTGCCTAAAGCATGAAAATGATCCGAAGCTCGTCTGGAACTCTTCCGAGCCACTCGGGACCCCGTCCGAATATACCAACAAGTCCTATAACATAACACAGACCTACTCGAGGCTTCAAATCACATCAAGCAACGTCGAAACTACTAATCGCACCTTGAATCGAACTTATGAACTTTCAAATCTTTCAACTTCTAAAACTCGTGCCGAAACATATCAAATCAACTCGGAATGACGTCAAATTTTGCATGCAAGTCCCAAATGATATAATGGAGCTAATCCAACTCTAGGAATCACAATCCAATCCCGATATCAATAAAGTCAACTCCCTGTCAAACCTCTTAACCTTCCAAAACTTTAACTTTTCAATTTTTTCCAAAATGCATCAAATTACCCTACGGACCTCCAAATCCAAATCCAAATCCAGACGCACACTTAACTCCCAAATCACCATACAAGCTATTGGAATCATCAAAACACCATTTCGGAGTCTTCTATACAAAAGTCAAATTCCAGTCAACTCTTACCGCTTAAGCTTCTAAAACAAGAATCCTTCTTCCAAATTGACCCTGAATAATTAAAAAATTGAACTCGGCCACACACGCAAGTACATAACATATAGTACGAACCTGCTCGAAACCTTAAGTCGCCGAACGGAACGCTAATTCTCAAAACGACCGGTCGAGTCGTTATAATTATCAATGTATAATCGGCTAAAAAAAGTAAATAGTTTATCTATTCGGCTATCTGTGTAAAGATTTCGTACATTTTCCACCCAAAAAATTGCAGGTATATGATATTTTCTGGGGTGGTTTTTAACTTTTAAACACCACTCTTCCCATGAGTAGAACTTCAAGATCAAAAGTTAAAAGTGTTGCTCGTAAGGCGAGCTAACACTTACTATTAAATTTGATATTTTGGATAGGGCTGTTCAAAACCGAACCGTAACCATTAACCGAACCAAAAAATGGCATATTGGATTATTGGTATCGGGTTACAGAGTAATGGTTGGTGAATGGATTGAGATTTTATAATTAATGGCATAACGGTTTAGGGATGAATTACTCAATTTTCTTATCGGATAAACGATTAACCCGTCAAGAAAGAGTACCTTGAAGTTCCCAATAGTACCTTAGGGTTTCAAAACATGTTATGTTTACAGTATATTGAAAAGCATGTACTCAAAATGATGTATGTTAAGAAGTTACGTGCATCTCTTCTTTCTTCTTCTGTTGTTGGTATACATATTCCTTGATTGTACAGTTGTCTCGAAGAGTAAGGGATCAAAGACACTTCATTTTAGTACTTTTTAATATAGCAGTAGTAATTAAATCTCACAACTTACAGGAAAATATTTTTAGCTATGCAACCAAACGAACTAGAATTCAAATATTTTCTATTTGATTCAGGTGATAAGCCGCCTGCTAATTGTTAATCCGATACCAATCCACCCGTTGTCTTATTGGATGACTAGCGAATTACTAAATTTATAAACCGATAATCGATAAGCCGAACTGTTAAGCATAATAATCCGTCCAATCCGCTCGATAAGCACCCTTAATTTTGGAGATAAGTGAAGACAAAAATTTAATACCATCCACCTTGAGGGTTATTTCTGGGGCATTTGCATATATACTCGCTTTTCGTGTCACGTTTTAATTTGTGCCTGCTTTGAAAACAAATTACAAGTGTACCCGCTTTTTCGCATAACTTCAGCATACGGGGCTGAAGTAGCAAAGACAATCACGCAAAACTTCACCATTCTAGTAGACGGGCCTGAAGTAGCAAGTGTGCTGAAATTTTTGTTTGTAATTGATGAACTTAAGCATAATAGCTGAAGTTTTGTTCTCTATTTGCTGAAGTTTTTGTTTAACATGTGTACGTCTTAACGCAAAGCTTTTGTTTGTAATTGCTGAAGTTTTTGTTTAACATGTGTACGTCTTAACGCAAAGCTTTTGTTTGTAATTGCTGAAGTTTTTGTTTTTGTAACTGGCGAACTTCAGCTGTAGAGCTGAAGTTTTTGTTTTGTAACTGGCGAATTTCAGATCTAGAGCTGAAGTTTTTATTTTTGTAACCGGCGAAGAGCTGAAGTTCTTGTTTTGTAACTGGCGAACTTCAGCTCTAGAGCTGAAGTAACTGAAGTTTTGTTCTCTATTTGCTGAAGTTTTTGTTTAACATGTGCACGTCTTAACGCAAAGCTTTTGTTTGTAATTGCTGAAGTTTTTGTTTTTGTAACTGGCGAACTTCAGCTCTAGAGCTGAAGTAACTGAAGTTTTGTTCTCTATTTGCTGAAGTTTTTGTTTAACTTGTGCACGTCTCAACGCAAAGCTTTTGTCTGTAATTGCTGAAATTTTTATTTTTGTAACTGGCGAACTTCAACTAGTTTTTGTTTTGTAACTGGCGAATTTCAGCTCTAATAAACATATTTATGGCAATTATCCGATGAACTGAAGTTTCGTAGCAGCACCAACATCAGCAGAAGAAAGAAGAAGAAGAAGAAAACGAAGAAGGAGAAGGAGGAGGAGAAAGGGACTGAAGTTATTTAAAAAATAGGTACAAATTAAAAATTTTAAAAAAAATAAGTATAAGTTAAAAATGAGTCGACCAAGTAGGACGCCCCGTGCAATTTATACATTATTTCTTTACTTCAATGGCCGTACCCAAATACGAAAGGGCGTTCCAAGTACCAAGCCGAAGCTCGTATTTATGCAAGCCCATTTAGAAAGCCCTATGTCAATAACTCCAGCAGTCCCCCGCCGCGCAAAACCCTAGCAACTTCAAATACTGATCACACCTATATATTCAACCCTCTTCCCACCTGCTTTCCTCAGATTCTTTTAGCTATTGTGGTCCTCATGTCCTCTACCCTTTAGCTTTGTACTCTTTATTTTTCCTCTTCTTGATTTTGTTTGATAAAACTTTGTGCGGTGATGATACAATTTGTGGACTAGAGTTTCTGATCTGGGGTTTCTAACCCCTTATGGTTGAAGACAAACCCTTGGCTGTCTGAGCGCACACTCTTCTTTATAATATTTCTTACTTTTTTTATTTTGGATTTCAAAAAAAAAAAGTTCATTTCCCCATGTTTTCTGTCACCAAGGTTTTTTGTTAAAATTCCATGTTTAAAGAGCTTCTCCGAAATCATCCACATGTGGATGCAGGATTTTATCTTCATACGTATGAACCTTGTTAAATGTATATAATTTTGATAATGTATTTATCTAGAGTTGAAGTTGTGAATATTCATTCCTTTATTTTTCTCTGACATTTTTGTTCTGTTTTCAGACAGACAGAGAGGGGCTTATGATGATAAATTTAAATTATCTTAGCGGATTTCAGTGAGATTTAATTATCAATGATCTGATTGTTACACACACTGAGGCTCTTTTCTTATTAATTCTTTTTTCTTTTCTCATGAATATACAATTATAACTGCTCTAAGTATATAATTTGAATAATAAAAGATTGATGGGAAAGGCATGCTGTGATGAGGTGAGCACCATATGGTGTTTTAGGGCAGTGGAAGTGAGGCTTATAGCCTTCTCCGTGAGCCCATTTTAATTAATGACTTCTCCTTCCACTGAGCATTCTTCCTTTTTCTCCATCTTCAAATTTAGAGTTTCCATCTTTGTTTCTATCTATTTTAGTGCTGAGAAGCAGAAAGGTTCCAACTTTTATGGACAAAATGTAGGTGTTCAAGACTGATCGGTAGAGGTGGATCCAATATTTGAAGTTAGTTGTGCGGACTATGCAGCAGTGGTGGAGGCATGATCTTCACGAAATGATTGAAAAAGGAAAAAGTTTGAAAAAGATTGTAGTTTGTGGCAATTGAACCTATGACGTTTTGAACCCCTTATCACTAAACTACACTTTTGAGCTGTGTCAAGGGATTCAAAACTTAATATATAGAGGTAAAAAACAGATTTTGCCTTATATATACCGTATAAAATTTGGGTGAAGGGTTAGCCTGAACCCCTTCCATCCCCCTAAATCCGCGCCGCTATGTAGTACTCCATATATGAATAGAGGGGAGGGGACTAAATTTTTTCTTTTTCAAAAAAGACAGTAGATAGGCCAGGCTGATGCGTCTATTACCAATTCTGGGGGACAGACAATTCCTCTCGGCATAATGGCTCAGACGCTAGATAGATACTGTATTAGAGTGGTTATCCTGATTAATGGATTTACTTACCAGTTCCATTGCATCCTGGAAACGCCACTTATATGGGTTTGCCCCTCTCCGTGTTCTTAACCTAGACTTGCATCTCTTGGTGCTGACAATTACACTAGCATTTCGTGAAAAAATGACTTCCATACCACGCACTCCATGACTATCCTAGAAAAGAATGAGGGAAGAATATGTGTATTACGAGGGATTTGGTCCAAAATCAATTATTTGGAATTTGAGATTTTGCTAAAATATAATCAAAACTCAGGTTTATTTTGGCAAAATCTATAGTCATGTGTGTCCAAAAATGTATTCAAGATGGAGATAGAGAACCAACATCTTCTCTATTCCCCTTAAACATAAAGAATAAACAGGGTAAACGTTACTCATTCATATGACCATTTTAAAACTTGCTTGACGTAAGAAATCTCTAGCATGAATTCCGGTCTGAATTAAGTTCAACCCAATCTCAACTTTCCATGGAGCAAAGCCATGCATAATCATCCTTTACTGGTACATCTTAAAACTACCAGCCTTGGGCCACAAAACCTTTCCATTATCAAATACTCCTTCTCTTCCATTTTGTGTGAATTCATTTGACTGGATATGAAGTTTTAGAAAAAAGAGATAAACAGTTTAAAAGAGTGCCAAGAAACAACATATACCTATCACTTTTGGAAGGTTGGAACCCTCGATTCATCTGACTCAAGGAGAAAAAGGGGTGGGGGTCTATGATGTGATACTAAAGTATGACCGGTTGTAAAATAAGGTACATATATTTTGTGGCTATAAATCATTGCAATAAGGTAAAGTATTTCTAAATAGAAAAAGTGATCATTTTTTTTGACACAGATTAAAAAATAAATAGATTCACATAAATTAAAACTGATTAGTTATACTTCCTATACATTTGACCTCTGTGCATCTTGTTTCAACAGCTTCTTCTGTAAATGCTTATTGTCATGTGCCTTATTTCTTTAGCTAAGTTCATTTTCTTTCTTAATTTCAGTTCCTCTCCCCCAATTAGTGGGAAAATATTGAGTTTGTTGTTGTAATATTCGGTTCTTCTTTTATGTGACATCTGACATTCAGTTTTGTGTTTCTATTTCTCTTGATTTTGTTTTATTAAAATTGTGTGCGGTGAGGAAGCAAATATGTGGACTAGAGTTTCTGATCTGGGGTTTCAAACCCCCCAATGGTTGAAGACAAACCCTTGGCTGTCTGAGCACACTCTCTTCTCTATTTAATTTTGTTTTCATTTTTGCATTTCTAAAAATTTGTTGCTTAAAGAGCTTTTCTCGAGTTGAACTAGTTATTGTTCATTATTATTTTATGATGTTGTTATGTTTTAAGACAGAGAGATGCTTATGATGATAACTACAATTATCTTAGCGGATTTCAGTGAGATTTAATTATCAATGATCTGATGTTACACAC
The DNA here is from genome assembly GCA_005239525.1 of Nicotiana knightiana. NCBI lineage: Eukaryota > Viridiplantae > Streptophyta > Magnoliopsida > Solanales > Solanaceae > Nicotiana > Nicotiana knightiana. The sequence continues at coordinate 6,614 of MDKJ01013890.1, read as the reverse complement.
ACTGAGGCCCTTCTCTTTAAATCTTTTTATTTTGTCTAAGTACTTCTCATGATTCTCCAATGGTAGATTTTGTGCCAATTTTGGGCTGTGACGTATATAATAGCTTGTTTGGCCAAGCTTCAAAAATCAGCGTATTTTGAGAAGTATTTTTTTCAAATATGTTTTTTTTCAGAAGTACTTTTGGTGAGGTGTTTTTGTGAAGAAATTATTTTTTTTTGCCTTTCCAAAACTGTTTCTACTCACAAGCATTTCTGTTTCTTCTAAAAGCTTGGTAAAAAACTTGGGGTTTTGGCATGGTGTGAGAATGTGCTCATACAATTGGCCGAAAATAGCCTTAGTTATATATATTGGCACCAAATAGCACATAAATATATATTTCACAACAATAATATGTATATCACAATTTTATTTTTCTTCTTTTTTATACATAAAAATATATATTAAAATTTTATCCATGAAAATTTGTGTTATATATACGATATGCAATGTGATATACATGGGCGTCAATAAAAACATTGCGTGGTGTACACGATATACAAACTGATATAAACATATGTCCTTAAAAATCTATCTGGATATACATTGATGTACACGTTATACAACGTGTATACACATGTCCTTACAAGTAGATTATAATACTGGTCATTTGACAGGTGGTGTGCTAATAAAATGACAGTGTTCTGCCAAAAATCAACCCAATTTTTTCGGCTATTGTAGTCCAAAAATATGCCCAAAATAATGAATTTTTCGACTACAATAGTTGAAAAAATGTGCCCAGAATATGAATTTTTCGACTACGGTAGTTGAAAAAATTACATAAAATTTAACATTTCGACTACTTTGGCCGGAAAATAAAATAAAAATAATTAATAAATAATTATTATTTGAAATGAACTCTGAACAAATGAAGAGCAGATTTTATGTTATCAATGTACTGAAAACGATATAGAGTTATGGGCTATCTAACATTCGTGTTGTATTCTTCAATTGAATTGACTAATTGATTCATCTAGTTCATTGGTTGACAGAGTTAATATTGCTCATAAGACTCTGTCGAGTTCTTACTCGCCTATTCAAGGTAACCTAACTCCTATATGTCTATAAGCAAGAGCGCATTTATAATTCCTGTACATCAACCAAGCAAGGCAATTAGGTATATGCCTATCCTAACCGCGAATCCATTCCCCGATGCTAGAGTTCGAGAGCTTTCTCTACTCAATCCTATGTGCAATATCTATCTTAGATTGATAGATAATATTCAATTAGAGATCAATCAATTAAATAATTAAGTGAAAAATTGAATAAATATACCAATATGACAAATCAAGATAGCAAAATCACTATCTGAATGACAATAGTCATGAAAGAACCACAACCCAGAACGTGAAGTTTAGCTCCACATAGAGATGGTATGCAAACAACAAATCATATAAAGAAACATAGCTCTGTGCTATCCCCTTGTCAAAGGTTACTCTCAATAACGTTCTCCTCCTCTAAAATAGATTTAGAATCCTTTTTATACAAGTTCGAGGTGTCTAGAGCCGAAATAACCAAGTCTCAGACGAAATAGGAAAAATCCTGCATGCAGGGTCCATGCGAGCCCGAGGCGGTGGCCCTAAAACCAGAAACGTTTCTCGTCTTCTTGGGTGTTGTTTAAATTGCCGCATAACTTCTTGATAGTTTCTAGGACTCCACAAACTGTAAAGAGACTTGGTCCTTTGCCAGTTCACTCAGAGTTATTGATAGAGACAGTAAGTAAAAGAGGCACAGGATTTTTACGTGGAAAACTCCCAACTCAAGGGGACAAAAACCACGACCTACACTGGTAGGATTTCAACTTCACTAACTTGTAATCTCAACTATTACAAGCCACTTTGTAATGACTCTCTTACTAAGACTTTGACACACTAACTTGTAATATACTTATTATAAGCCACTTTGTTACTCACTAGTGACAAAGACTTTAACTTATGACTGCACTTGTCACAACACAAACACGGATGGTTTATGATTTTGAGTTTCCTAAAACAAGGCTTCTAAGAAAGCAAATAGGATACAATGAAAAGCAAAATACGAGATTACAACTCAACTAAGGACACTAACAACATGTAGTGAAACTGGTCCGTCTTAGTGGAGTTGTCTTCTTGTTCTTGACACACTTGAGTCTTCAATGCAAGAGCAACAATTCAATGCTTGAGAGAATGTTTAGTAAATGCTCAAGTGAATATCTTGTTTGTCTTCAAACAAGATATTATATCCCTAGGTCATCCCAAGAAGGATGCCCATGCTTAGTTGGTACAATCTTAAACCAATGGGAAGTGACTGCTGCACTATTACTGCACTGTAGCGTGTACAGTTGCAGCCAGTCACTTTTCTGTCACAGCTTTCCAACTGTAGAGTTGACTTGTACTTCCGTCAGTGAGAATGTTAAGGGATCAAGTCCCTAGTCTGTTTCCTGTGAGTTCAAATGTACACTACCCACATTTTTGAGTTCATGCTGACTGATTGTGCTGGTTACACATCAGGTCCTTTATCTGGTTCTTTACATAAAAGTTTGTTAGATCATCAAAACGGAATACTAACCTATCAATTTCCCCCTTTTGGATGATGACAAACTTTTATTATTGATGAACAGTTATATAGTGTTATATAATCTAACTTAACCAGATACAAGACCAGGACCCCATATTGTTCCCCCTGTCTGTGTGCTTCCCCCTTAAACCCTTCTTATTTATCAACGATATCTTCCCCCTTTTGGCATCATAAAAAGACAGAACCATACAGAAAGCATAAAAAAGTATAACAAAGTTAACTCATGCCCCATGTGCGCAAACAACATGATAGAAAACAGAAGGAAGAGGCAAGCAGGCAATATCAGAACATTAAGAAGCTGATTCATTCATATCAAAAGAGTTGTTAAATATAGAGAAGTCTTTGCTTGGGATAGCAAAGACTTAATTTGAACTTTTGAAAACGGGAGCAGCTAGGTGGGATCCAATTACCAAACACAAAAAGAGCAAAAGAAGTACTTGTGAACAACTGATTTTTGACTACACCCAAATTCTATACTATTTTTGGAGTAAATATTTCTTTTAGGTCTAATATTAATACTTAAATTTTTTTATCTTACTCTTAATAGGTTTATTTAAGAAAATTAAAAACTACAAAAAATATTCACGATCTTAGAATATAAGATTTGTTCTTATGTTTAAATAGAAGAAATATATATAGATATATATATATAAACTTGATTTCTTCTAATTTAAATGTAAGTTATAATAGTATTTTTCTTAGTATAATTTAAACTATAATGTAAATATTGGATTTTCTTATTTATATAGTTTTCTTTACATCTAAAAGTAAGTTATATATATATACTAAAAAGGAAAAAAAATACCCATTATCCCCACTTTTCTAGCATAACTCCCCACTCTTCACATCACTCACTCCCACTTTCCCCATTCCTTCACGTCCCTCTCCCCCACTCTTTACACGATTCACGTTTTTCCCCATTACCCCATTACTTAATCCATTATATTCTAATGCTAACAGACCTTTTAGGGGGGGAAATGGTTTTTATATATATCAGCAGTTTTGAGTTTAAAAAAAAAAGGAAAGGGGTCTTCTTCTTCATTTTAATACTCCAGTAGGAAACCCCAGAAACAGATAGCTATATCTCCATCCTTCAAAGCCTTGGAAACTAACAACCAAAGCACCATAGTTCACCTCCTTCAAACCATCACTGATTTCCGTTTCTTTCCTTCATTAAAACACTCCAAAAACGCAGCAAAATCACCTCCGAAAGCCTTCCAAATACAGCAGAAAACGCAAAGGCAGATCTAGAAAAAACACAGCAGATGTGGCTTCTCCATTCCACTTTTAAAATCTTTTCTGAAGCCATGTAAATGCATTTTCGCTACTTCACTGTCTTGCCGGCGTTTTACCGGAGTTTCACCATCTCCGTCAAGATTTCTTTCACTATAAAATGCAGCAACTCCACCTTCATTAATTATTGTTGTTCTTTTAAGTTGAGCTCAGTCTGTCAAGGTGTTGTCGAGGCCCCTGTTCGAGGTTTGCGTTCGAGGTCTTTGGTTGATGATACGGGTAGTGTTCGAGTTAAATTGGTACTCTCTTCAGAAAAATTCAATACATAATCAATTTTTTTTCCATTTAAAGGTCAGCTTCTGTTTTCTAGCGTTTTGATAATACTATTACATCGAGGGGGTCATCTCTTAGCTAAATTTTTTTTGTTGCTATTGATTTTGCATCTACATGTTTAGTTCATATAGAATATTTTATTATCTTTGGCCTTCTGATTTATTTGAAGTTTGCTGAATAAGTACATGTTTTTCTTTTGAATTTAAAACCCAAAGTTTAAACATATAAAAATAAAAAATAAAAAGCTATGTGAACTGTTAGCTAAAGTTGAAAAGCTTTGTTAATTGTTTAGACATATCCCTGTTTATCTCTTAACATGAATTATTTACGTGTTTCATGTAATTGTTAAAAATAATATCTTTATTTGTGAGATTAGCAGTTAACTCTTAAGGTGTAAATAGAAATTACATAGTGTAAATGACTTACGATTTCAAATAGCTAAAATCATATGCTTATCCCACAAATAAATCCATACCTCATGACTTTACAATAATACCAAAGTTTAGGAAGAATAATGAACATCGTTAGAGTGCTTTAGGCGCAATTTTAATTAATCTAGCGTGATTATGTATACGTTCGTGTGACATAATTATGATTTTCAAAATTAAAACAGATGTACGCGTTCGTGCGACTTTGGCCAAAAACAATCTTGATAATTAATAAAGTATTATTAATTGGATACACGTACGCGTGACATGATTCTTGATGCGGCGAACAAAATGAGTACACGTACGCGTGAATCGTTTCAAGATAATTCCATAATCGCAAATAATCGAATAATTAAAAAGTGGTAAAAATTTAAAACATCCATAGGTTCTAAAACATGTAATTAAACAATTTAACTAAGCCAGGCATGATTTAAGCAACCGTGCTAAAACCGCAGAATCCGAGAATGCCTAACACTTTCTCCCGGGTTAACAGAATTCCTTACCCGGTCTTCTGTATTCACGAACCAAAAAATAGAGTCAAATTTCCTCGATTTTTGGGATTTAGAATAAACTGGTGACTTGGGACACCATAAAATTATTCCAAGTGGTGACTCTAAATAAATATATAATCCCATTTCGAATAATGTCACTTTAATTGGAAAAAAACTCCCCTATTCCACCCTATCGGGAAAAAGGAGGTGTGACAGCTCTGGCGACTCTGCTGGGGAAGATTGCTAAGAATTCGAGCTTTGTATATTGATTATTGTTTGTCTTTTATCATGTTTTGGATATTATTGTGTCTAGGAGCCTAATGTACTATTTGTCGCTTATTTACCGCTTTAATATTTATTTGAATTGTGATATAAATTGTATCCTCTCTCGCACCCCTCTGAGTCCTCTGATAGGTAGTTATGTTGTGTTTGCCTACCAGCATCACAAAATTTCTGCCTTGAGATAAAGCCAGTTAGCCTACCAGCTTCTGATGAAGGATTTAGTCACACATGTTTAGGCGGGAGAGCCGTTAGCTAGCCAGTGCTGTTCTACTACTGGTGATGCTTGACGCTCCTCGGCTCGGGTTGTCCGCCTGGGTAAGCCAGGTCTAGATACTATCTCCTTTAAGATTTGGAAAACCTAGAAGAACAAGCCACAAGCAATGAATATCCCTAGTAGGCTACGTTTTATTTGCATCATGTGCATTGGACTTAGCGGGACTCGGCACAGGGGCCGGGTCCGTCTAGGACAGGTACCTATTTTTCGGACCAACATGTTCATATTTATGTGCTATATGTAACATTATTTGGTAGGCTTCATTCAAATGTTGAACGGCTTTAGGATAGATCGATTAAACAGATGAGAGAGAAAGAGAAAATTTCCTCCAAGTTTTCATAATATATATATATATATATATTTTTTTTTTAGATTTTTTTGAAGGGTTCTAGTATGTAAAAGCACAATTTTCAAAATATTTTTTTAAAAATTTATTTTAACCGAACTACGCGGGTTTGATTCTCACCGGATGTGAGATACACGTAGGCAACCTTCATCAGGTTCAACCCCATTTTTTTTTAAAAATAAATAAATAAATAAATAAAAAAACAAAAAAGAAGAAGTTGTATATGGATTTTTTATTTTTTATTTTTTTCTCTTGTTGTCAAACAAAAAATTATATATATAATAATATATTCACTTTGTCAGTTTTTTATCTTTCGACCAGTTTTGCCCATATGTTCGGTCCTTTTGTTGAAATAGCCTTAAAACCTTCCACAAAAATGCAAAATGGTTGTTTTAACAAAAGAGACCAATTTTTATGTTCACTTTTACAAAAGAATAGTCATTTTGAGTCTTCTTTTAATTATTTTACCAATTTAACTAATTTTTTTTAGTCCGATAGTTTGGTTTTGTTTTTATTTTATAGAGTCAAAACCCGAGAAATCGGATTTTTGTGTCAATAATATATTTGATTATAATCTAACCCCGTGTCTGGATAAATAGGTACACCATGAGTGGAGAAAGAGGTAAGTCCGAAAA
>ML425775.1:71870-82821 GCA_005239525.1 Nicotiana knightiana | reverse complement strand
AGGGATTTATACACTTGTAAATTGATTCATCAACTTATAACCTAGTGATGAATGAATGTTATTGTGACGACCCAAAGGTTCATCACCTATGCTATCACCCATCCCGTACTTTCGAGGCCTTGAAAACCTCATTTGTAATTGCCTCGATTTGCATGCGCAGTCCGAGCGTGTAGCCGTACAGCTTAAATATGAGATTCTGTGAAAAAAGCTAAGAATTGATATTAAAATGAATAAAATTTGACTTCGGTCAACATTTTGAGTAAACGGACCCGGATCCGTTATTTGATGGTCCCGGAGGGTCCGCAGGAAAATATTGGACTTGGGCGTATGCCCGGAATCGAATTCCGAGGTCCCAAGCCCGAGAAATGAATTTTTGAGTAAAAATTATTTTCTGAAAATATTTAAGGAAATTGAAAATGAAATCTGATTAGAAAGTAATGGTATCGAGCCCGTATTTTGGTTCTGGCGCCCGGTACATGTCTTATATATGTTTTAGGCACTTTCTGTAAAGTTTGGTTGAAATCGGATTTCTTTTGACGTGTTTCAGACTTAAAAATGGAAAATTTGATGTTTTTATGAAAATTGATAGAATTCATGGATATGAGGTTTAATTCTATGTGTACGATGTTGTTTTGGCGATTTGATCGCACGGGTAAGTTGATAAGATATCGTGTGAGTAATCTGTAAAATTTGGTGTTGTTCCGAGATGTATAGGTTAGTTCGGCACTTTGTTAGCGAAATTAGAAAACTTAAAATTTAATAAGTTGGTTCTTGAGGTTTGGGGTGTGATTTCGAGTTTTAACGTTGTTTTGAGTGTTCCAAAGGCTCGTGCGAGTCCATATTATGATTTGGGACCCGTTGGTATATTTGGTTTGGAGCCCCGAGGGCTCAGGTGAGTTTTGGATAGGCCATGGTGTTCATTTTTGAACTTGGAAATCTGCTGGTGTTCTGTTCTACAGGCTTCGCAAATGTGAAACCAGCATCGCAAATGCGAACATTGCTCTGGCTGGCAGTGATCACAAATGCGAAGCCAGCATCGCAAATGCGAAGGTGCACTGGCTGCACAGTGTTCGCAAATGCGAGCCTTTCTTCCCAAATGCGAAGCGCCTCTTCCTGCACAGTGATTGCAAATGCGAAGTATTCTTCGCAATTCCCATGCAGGGGTGTTCGCAATTGCGATGCCAACCAGTGGCCTGCACTGTACAAAACCGAATTTTTACTTCACATTTCATATTTTTTCAAACTCAACACTCCTAGGCGATTTTTCCAAAGAACAAGACTCTTCCAAATCAGTTGTAAGTAATTTTTACTCATTTCTTTCAATCATTAACATCATTTAACATGTTTTCCACTTAAAATCAAAGATTTTCATGGGTAAATTTGGTGAATTGGCTAGAACTAGTTTTTCTAAAATTGGGGTTTGAGTGGGTGATTGACCTCCGATTTGAGAGATTTTTATATGGCTAGACTCGTGAGAGTTCGAGGGTTCTGAAAAGGTAAAATTTACCCGACTTTGATATGCTGGCCTGAGGGGAATTTTGGTCATTTAATCTAATTTCACGCCGTAACCTCGAATTGAATAGTAGAACCAATTGCATGAGATGTTATTTACGGTATGGAATTTATTTGAATAGATTTGGGCCATTTAGATTCGGATTCTTGTGGCAAACGTGCGGTTTCGGGTTGATTGCTATACTTCGGACCCGAGGTAAGTGTTCGGTCTAACCTTAGCTTGAGGGAATATGAGTTGAGTCTAGTTTTCTACTTGCTAATTGTAGAGTATGATGTATAGGCATGGTGAAGAGTATCTATACATTGGGGTTTAGCATGACCGTGAGTCCTTATATTATGAATATTCTGGTTTTGTGGTAATTTCCATGTTTAATTGATAATTTCTATATGTTGTGAAGAATATGTGGAGGGAATTGTATCCTGTAAACTCTGTTGGAGCATTGACTCAAATAGTAATGAATAATGAAGAATTATGAGATATTACGTCTTTGGAGCGTTGGCTCAAGTGATAGAGTAAATTATGAAATGAAAGTGCAAGAAAGAGAAAGAATTACTAAAATATACCCTTGCTGGGTCATTGTTGCTTTTGATATTGTTCCCTTGCCGGGATTTTATTGTTGAATTATTGTTCCCTTGCCCTTGTTTGTGATTTCTGTTTGGGCCGTGCACTGTTTTCAATTTTAAGTAAGAGTGTAAAGCACGAGGGGACATTCCATGCCATGTTTTATATTTATTATGCACGAGGGGACATTCTGTGCCATGTTTTATATTTATTATGCACGAGGGTACATTCCGTGCAATGTTTTATATTTATTATGCACGAGGGTACATCCCGTGCCATGTTTTATATTTATTATGCACGAGGGGACATTCCGTGCCATGTTTTATATTTGTTATGCACGAGGGGAAATTCCGTGCCAGGTTTTATATTGATTATGCATGAGGGGACATTCCGTGCCGCACCTTTCATGGTTAAGTCTGTGATTGTCATTTCCCGTTATTATTTTCAGATTTCAGGTTGTTGTTTTCGTTTCTGTAATTTCAGTATTTGCTACCTCTCACCCCCAGCATGTTCTCCTCGTAATTATATTCCGGTTTAGTTTCTGCTATATTTTGAACTGCACAGGTACATTTTTTTGTCGTGTCTTAGCCTCGTCACTACTTCGCTGAGGTTAGGTTCGGCACTTACTCAGTACATGGTGTTGGTTGTACTGATGCTACACCTTCACTTCTTTTATGTTGTGCAGATTACGCAGCCGGACCTGGAGGACATCATTAGTGGGAGTGTCTTCTAGCTTATAATAGAGGCTTCAAGGTACACCCGTTGGCGTTCGTGGGCCTTGGCATCTCTTCCATCCCCCTTGTCTTCGATTCTATCTTGTTTTTCCTTTAGTTTCAAAGGCATACATGTATTTCCTTTCAGACTTGTATTTAGCACTCTTAGACAGTTCGTGAGTTTGTGACTCCAGGTTTTGGGAAACTTTGCGTCGATATATTGTGATTGTCTTTACTTAGCTTAAAACTGTATTTATTCCGTTGTTTTAATTTTCGAAGTGTTTAGCTTATTCTGAAAAGTTGAGATTTTCATGTTAGTTTAGCTATATACGTTGGCTTGTCTGGTGGGTTCAACGTTAGACGCTATCATGACCCGATGGTGGGATTTCGGGGCGTGGCAAGTTGGTATCAGAGCACTTGGTTACTTAAGTCTCACAATTCAAAGACAACTTGGTAGAGTCTGAGGGATCGGTAAGGAGACGTCTGTATTTATCCCCAGAGGCTGAAAAGTTAGGAATAACTCCACATTTCTTCATCTCCATCGTGCGAATTTATTCTATCATTGATGATTGAACTTGCATACTCTTGCCCTCTCACTAATCTTGGCAACACGCGAAGCGTCTATGATAGAACCAGGGATGAAGCACCAGTGACAGCTACGATCAAGGGAAGACACAGCAGTAGAGTGCAGTCTAAAGCTCGAACATCAACGCTTATTGTATAGTCTCAAATGGATCTAGATCGGAGGCTCTAGCTCAGTCAGTATATGTTGGACTAGTCCAAGCTCTGGAAGGATTTACAGCTACTCCATGGTTGAAGGATGCACTAGTCCGTTTATTGAGGTTGGACAAGTTACCGAACAAGTTCCACTCCATCTCAGTGGTATATCTTTTGAAGACCCAGATGATTTTCTTGACCGCTTCCGTGAAATATTGCACACCATGGGAATAAGTGAAAGGCAACGGGGTTGATTTATATGAGATGTGAAGTTTAACATCGTGGATTATCAGGTATTGTGACCTATGACTTCGTGCCACGTGGGGGAAGTCCACTACCAAGGAATATATTACGAGGCCGCGTGTCATATCGATTTTGGTTTGGAATGTTTAAAGCTGGGAATTTCGGACGAACTCAGGACAGGTTGATACTTTATGTCGGCTGGTGGTAGAAACTGCTCTAGACTTGGGAGAGTCATATTTCATCAGAGCACTCAGGCTACGTGCCCCATTGCAGCTACAACTTAAATACATGACAACCTAGGAAAAAAAAAGAGGACTCAGAATGTCAAAAGTGGAGGTTAGAATCCTAGAGGTGGAGACCCAGTCTGTTGATATATTTTCTATGGTATGGATGAGGTCGTTACATTAAATGATTTCACTAAAAGAATAATCTCTAATTGTTATAGAGTAATGATTTTCTGAACTTAATTCGGTTATGCTTATCTAGTAAAATTCTTCTAATATGCTCCTCTTTCGGTGGAGCTTCATAACTCAAAAATCTACTTATGTGAATACTTGTATTGAGAAATTTAATGGGCTTAACTGTGTTTACCATTACGTGTTGAAATTTTTCTTAACGAAAAATATATAAATGAAGGAAATGGAATGTTTCGAGTGGCACGATATGCATATTACTTGTGATTTAGAATCGATGACGAGATCCTCGCGTGTTGAAATTATTTGGTATATTTCAACCGGACCTCGAGCCGTGGTGGAAGTTATGTAAGGATGAGATCCTTGTGATGGAAATTCTTGTGTTTAAATTCTCCATTGTGAATTCTGTTTCTTTTTACTATAAGTACTGGTAGGAAGTCATGCTTGTTAAAAAATTATGTATAAAAATAAGAATATTAATAATAAATAAATAAACTAATTAACCATCTGTGCGTAATTTGCTAAATCCGTGCTATAATTATGGAGCCTTATCTTACCAGGTAGGTGCCGCTCCAGGTGGCGTTAGATGAGGCACGTTATTTTGGGTAATTATGAGGTCTTCAAGCATCGTATCTCGATATCAGTATTGTGAAGGAATTTGAGGAGCAGTTACATGATTTGTTGGGTAAAGGCTTCATTAGACCCAGCATTTCTCCTTGGGGTGCTCCAGTGTTGTTTGTGAAGAAAAAGGATGGTTCGATGAGGATGTGCATTGATTACCGACAATTGAACAAGGTTACAATCAAGAATAAGCATCCACTCCCGAAGATTGATGATTTGTTCGATCAGCTTCAGGGTGCCAGGGTATTTTCAAAGGTAGACTTGAGATCTTGCTACCATCAGTTGAGGATTAGGGCCTCCGATGTCCCTAAGACAGCTTTCCGCACTCGCTACGGGCATTACGAGTTCTTAGTCATGTCGTTTGGGTTGATGAATGCCCCAGCAGCTTTTATGGACTGGACGAATTGAGTGTTCAGGCCTTATTTGGATTCGTTCGTGATAGTCTCATTGACGATATATTAATATACTCTCGCAGTCAGGAGGAGCACGAGCAGCATCTCAGAGTGGTTCTTCAGACTCTGAAGGATGGTCAGCTTTGTGCAAAGTTTTCGAAGTGTGAGTTCTGGTTGAGTTCAGTTGCATTCCCGGGTCATGTCATGTCAGCAAAGGGTATTCAGGTTGACTCGAAGAAGATTGAGGTAGTCAATAACTGGCCTAGACCAACATCAGCTATAGAGTTTCGGAGTTTCTTGGGATTAGCAGGCTATTACCGTCGGTTCATGGAGGGGTTCTCATCTATTTCAGCCCCAATGACTAGGTTGACCCAGAAGGGTGCCCAGTTCAGATGGTCAGACGAGTGTGAGCCGAGCTTTCAGAGGCTCAAGACAGCTCTGACTACGGCACCAGTATTTGTTTTTCCCACAGGTTTAGGGCCTTATACAGTCTATTGCGATGCTTCTCATATTGGGCTTGGTGCAGTATTGATGCAGGATAGCAAGGTCATTGCTTATGCTTCTAGGCAGTTGAAAATTCATGACAGAACTACCTAGTGCATGATTTGGAGTTGGCAGCCATTGTCCACGCATTGAAGATTTGGAGGCACTACCTGTATGGCGTGGCGTGTGAGGTGTTCACTGATCATAAGAGGCTTCAGTACTTGTTCAAGCAAAAGGAGTTGAATTTGAGGCAGAGAAGATGGTTGGAGTTGTTGAAGGATTATGATATTACCATCTTATATCACCCGGGGAAGGCCAATGTTGTGGCTGATGCTTTGAGTAGGAAGTCAGCTAGTATGGGCAGTCTTGTTTTTATCCCGGTCAGTCAGAGGGCGCTTGCTTTGGATGTTCAGGATTTGGCCAATCGATTTGTGAGGTTGAATATTTCTGAGCCTAGTCGAGTGTTGGCTTGTACGGTCACTCATTCTTCATTATTGGAGCGTATATGTGATCGGCAGTTTGATGATCCCTATTTATGTGTACTTATGGACACGTTGCAGCGAGGAGGTGCCAAGCAGGTGACCTTAGATGATGAAGGTTTTTTGAGATTACAGGGGCGAGTTTGTGTGCCCAATGTTGATGGGATTCGAGAGTTGATTTTAGAGGAGGCCCATAGTTCCTGGTACTCTATTCATCTAGGCGTCGCGAAGATGTATCAGGATTTGCGGCAGCATTACTGGTGGCGTAGAATGAAGAAGGATATTTTGGCATACGTGGCGCGGTGTTTGAATTGTCAACATGTTAAGTACGAGCATAAGAGGCCTGGTGGTTTATTTCAGAGGATTGAGCTTCCCGAGTGGAAGTGGGAGAGGATCACTATGGACTTCGTTACCGGACTTCCTTTGACCCAGAAGAAGTTCGATGCAGTTTGGGTCATTGTTGATAGGCTGACCAAGTCAGCGCACTTCATTCCTGTGGCAACCTCATATTCATCCGAGAGGTTAGCTGCCTTCATGGTGTACCGGTATCTATCATTTCGGACCGGGGCGCGCAGTTTACCCCGCGTTTCTGGGGCGCAATTCAGCAAGGGTTAGGCACCCAGGTGGAGTTGAGCACCACATTTCATCCTCATACGGATGGGCAGTCCGAGCGGACTATTCAGATAATGGAGGATATGCTCCGGGCTTGTGTCATTGACTTTGGAGGATCATGGGATCAGTTCTTGCCTTTAGCAGAGTTTGCCTACAACAACAGCTACCGGTCGATTATTCAGATGGCTCTTTACGAGGCTTTATATGGTAGGCGGTGTTGATCTCCGGTTGGATGGTTTGAGCCGGGAGAAGCTCAGTTGTTGGGTACAAATTTGGTTCAGGAGGCCTTGGACAAGGTCAAGATCATTCAGGATAGGCGTCGTACAGCTCAGTCCAGGCAAAAGAGTTATGCAGATCGCAAGGTTCGAGATGTGGCTTTCATGGTTGGTGAGCGAGTATTTCTCCGAGTGTCGCATATAAAAGGCGTGATGAGATTTGGGAAGAAGGGCAAGCTTAGCCCTAGATTCATTGGTCCGTTTGAAATTCTTGATCAAGTGGGAGAGGTGGCTTATAGGCTTGCATTTCCACCTAGCTTATCAGCCGCACATCCAGTCTTTCATGTGTCCATGCTTTGGAGGTATCACGGCGATCCAGCCCACGTGTTAGATTTCAGCACTGTCCAGTTGGACTAGGACTTATCTTATGAGGATGAGCCAGTAGCTATTCTAGACCGGTAGGTTCGTCAGTTGAGATCCAAGAGTTTCCCTTTTGTTCGTGTTCAGTGGAGAGGTCAATCTCCTGAGGCATCGACCTGGGAGTTCGAGTCCGATATGCAGAGCCGTTACCCTCATTTATTTCCCGACCCAGGTACTTCCTTCTTCTGTCCGTTCGAGGACGAACGGTTGTTTTAGAGGTGGAGAATGTGACGACCCAAAGGTTTATCACCTATGTTATCACCCATCTCGTACTTTTGAGGCCTTGAAAACCTCATTTGTAATTGCCTCGATTTGCGTGCATAGTCCGGCGCGTGTAGCTGGACAGCTTAAATATGAGATTCTGTGAAAAAAGCTAAGATTTGATATTAAAATGAATAAAATTTGACTTCGGTCAACGTTTTGGGTAAACGGACCCGGACCCGTGATTTGACGGTCTCGGAGGGTCCATAGAAGAATATGGGACTTGAGCGTATGCCCGGAATTGAATTCCGAGGTCCCAAGCCCGAGAAATGAATTTTGAGTCAAAATTGTTTTTTGAAAATATTTAAGGAAATTAAAAATAAAATCTGATTAGAAAGTAATAGTATCGGGCCCATATTTTGGTTACGGCGCCCGGTACATGTCTTATATATGTTTTAGGCACTTTCTGTAAAGTTTGGTTGAAATCGGATTTCGTTTGACGTGTTTCGGACTTAAAAATGGAAAATTTGATGTTTTTATGAAAATTGATAGAATTCATGGATATTGAGGTTTAATTCTATGTGTAGGATGTTGTTTTGGCGATTTGATCGTACAGGTAAGTTTGTAAGATGTCGTGTGAGTAATCTGTAAAATTTGGTGTCGTTCCGAGATGTATAGGTCTGTTCGACACGTTGTTAGCGAAGTTAGAAAACTTAAAATTTCCTAAGTTGGTTCTTGAGGTTTGGGGGTTTGATTTTGAGTTTTAGCGTTGTTTTGAGTGTTCCGAAGGCCCGAGCGAGTCCGTATTATGATTTCGGACCCGTTGGTATATTTGGTTTGGAGCCCCGAGGGCTCGGGTGAGTTTTGGATAGGCCACGGAGTTCATTTTTGAACTTGGAAATCTGCTGGTGTTCTGTAGGCTTCGCAAATGCGAAGCCAACATCGCAAATGCGAACATTACACTGGCTAGCAGTGATCGCAAATGCGAAGCCAGCATCGCAAATGCGAAGGTGCACTGGCTGCACAGTGTTCGCAAATGTGAACCTATCTTCGCAGATGCGAAGCGTATCCTCCTGCACAGTGATCGCAAATGCGAAGTATTCTTCGCAATTCCCATGCAGGGGTGTTCACAATTGGCCTGCACTGTACAAAACCGAGTTTTTACTTCACATTTCATATTTTTTCAAACTCAACACTCCTAGCCGATTTTTCCAAAGAACAAGACTCTTCCAAATCAGTTGTAAGTAGTTTTTACTCATTTCTTTCAATCATTAACATCATTTAACATGTTTTCCACTTAAAATTAAAGATTTTCATGGGTAAAATTGGGTGAATTGGGTAGAACTTAGGTTTTTTCTAAAATTGGGGTTTGAGTGGGTGATTGACCTCCGATTTGAGAGATTTTTATATGGCTAGACTCGTGAGGGTTCGAGGGTTCTGAAAAGGTAAAATTTACTCGACTCCGATATGCTGACCTGAGGGGCGTTGTGGTCATATCACCTAATTTCGCGTCGTACCCTCGAATTGAGTAGTAGAACCAATTGCATGAGATGTTATTTACGGTATGGAATTTATTTGAATAGATTCGGGCCATTTGGAGTCGGATTCTCTTGGCAAACGTGCGGTTTCAAGTTGATTGCTATACTTCGGACCCGAGGTAAGTGTTCGGTCTAACCTTAGCTTGAGGGAATAGGAGTTGAGTCTAGTTTTCTACTTGCTAATTGTAGAGTACAATGTATAGGCATGGTGACGAGTATCTATACATTGGCGTTTAGCATGACTGTGAGTCCTTATATTGTGAATATTCTGGTTTTGTGGTAATTTTCATGTTTAATTGATGATTTCTATATGTTGTGAAGAATATGTGAAAGGAATTGTATCCTGTAAACTCTGTTGGATTATTGGCTCAAATAGTAATGAATAATGAAGAATTATGAGATATTACGTCTTTGGAGCGTTGGCTCAAGTGATAGAGTAATGAAATCAAAGTGCAAGAAAGAGAAAGAATTACTAAGATATACCCTTGCCGGGTCATTGTTGCTTTTGATATTGTTCCCTTGCCAGGATTTAATTGTTGAGTTATTGTTCCCTTGCCCTTGTTTGTGATTTCTGTTTGGGTGAGGAAGAGTGTTAAAGCACGAAGGGTGATGCCGTGCACTGTTTTCAATTTTAAGTAAGAGTGTAAAGCACGAGGGGACATTCCGTGCCATGTTTTATATTTATTATGCACGAGGGGACATTCCGTGCCGTGTTTTATATTTGTTATGCATGAGGGGACATTCCGTGCCAGGTTTTATATTGATTATGCATGAGGGGACATTCGGTGCTGCATCTTTCATTTTTTAATCTGTGATTGTCATTTCCCATTATTATTTTCAGATATTTCAGGCTGTTGTTTTCATTTCTGTCATTTCAGTATTTGCTATCTCTCACCCCCAGCATGTTCTCCCCGTAATTATATTCCGGTTTAGTTTATGCTATATTTTGAACTGCACAGGTACATCTTGTTGTCGTGTCTTAGCCTCGTCACTACTTCGCCGAGGTTAGATTCGGCACTTACTCAGTACATGGGGTCGGTTGTACTGATACTACACCTGCACTTCTTTTATGTTGTGCAGATTACGCAGCCGGACCCGGACCTAGAGGACATCATTAATGGGAGTGTCTTTCAGCTTATCATAGAGGCTTCAAGGTACACCCGATGGCGTTCGTGGGCCTTGGCGTCTCTTCCATCCCCTTGTCTTCGATTCTGTCTTGTTTTTCCTTTAGTTTCAAAGGCAGACATGTATCCTTTCAGACTTGTATTTATCACTCTTAGACAGTTCGTGAGTTTTTGACTCCAGATTTTGGGAAACTTTGCGTCGATATATTGTGATTGTCTTTACTTAGCTTAAAACTGTATTTATTCCGCTGTTTTAATTTTCGAAGTGTTTAGCTTATTCTAAAAAGTTGAGATTTTCATATTAGTTTAGCTATATACGTTGGCTTGTCTAGCGGGCTCAACGTTAGACGCCATCACGGCTCGATGGTTGGATTTCGGGGCGTGACAGTTATATACATACACACACTAACATATACTATAATAAGTTATATATACATTATATATATATATATATATATATATATATATATATATATTGGTTTATCAATTCATTAATTATTCGTACGTATTAATGTATAAGATTGATCATCAATTACAATATAGTTTATGTGTGTGTATGAAATTACTCATATACTTAAATATAACTTAAAAAATTACTTTACATAGATGTTATTATAATCTATTAAAATTAATTACCTAGTTAATAATTATTTATAATAATTTTAGTTAAATAAAATAATTATTTATAGCTTATAATAATTTTTTT
>ML425775.1:0-71853 GCA_005239525.1 Nicotiana knightiana | reverse complement strand
CCCCCCCCCCCCCCCATTTGTCATACTATCTCCGAAAAAATATCCCTTCTCCTCTCTTTCCCTCCCCTTCTCGCATGAGCCACTGCCTCGCCGGACCTCTGCTCACTTGCCGGACCGCTGCTCGTGCCGCCACTCCTCGCCGGAATCTGCCCCCCCTCCTTCTCCACCTTAAAAAAAGGTAAGTTTGAACTAGAACCTTGAATCTTTTTCTAGTTTTTGTTTCAATTATTTCAACATTGTAGTTTATTGTTTTAATTAGTGTTTCAATTCTATGAACATTGTATTTTATTGAGGATTAGGGTTTAGGTCTTGTTTTAATTAGTCTTGTTAATTAAGTTTATTAACTAATTAGTTTAATTAGTGTTGAATTTAGTCTAGTTAGATTTGAATTATGTATTGTCTTGATAGTTTAGTTAGAATTTAGGGTTTAGGATATGAATTGAGACTTTAGGATATGAATTGAGTCTTTAAGATATGTATTGAACTTTTAGGATATGAATTGGACTTTTAATTTATGTATTGTAATATTAATTTATAAATTTAAATTTTTGGATATGAATTAGACTTTTAGTTTATGTATTGGAATTTAGTTTATAAATTGAAATTTTAGGATATGAATTGAACTTTTAATTTATGAATTGAACCTTTTTTTATATGAATTGAAATTTTTGTGTATGAATTGAAATTTTAGGATATGAATTAAACTTTTAGGATATGGAATTAATTAACAAAAAAAAATTAGGATATGAATTGGACTTTTAGTTTATGTATTGGAATTTTAGTTTATAAATTGAAATTTTAGGATATGAATTGAACTTTTAATTTATGAATTAAACCTTTTTGATATTGTCACGACCCGAAATCCCACCTTCAGGCCGTGATGGCGCCTAACGTTGCACCCGCTAGGCAAGCCAACATGATCACTGAATTGATTTATTAACAAGTGAAAATAACAAACACTGATTAGATAATTGANATATACTTAAATATAACTTAAAAAATTACTTTACATAGATGCTATTATAATCTATTAAAATTAATTACCTAGTTAATAATTATTTATAATAATTTTAGTTAAATAAAATAATTATTTATAGCTTATAATAATTTTTTATAGCTTATAATAATTTTTTTATAGCTTAGAATATTTAAAAACCAAAAAAGAAATAAAATAATTTTAATTTTTTTTAAAAAAAAATTGCGACCAACGTTGATCGCTATTTTGGTCAAACGGTCAATACTTAATNGCGGAAGCATTAACAAAATCTAAATAATAATAGCTAATAACGAAGAAATCCCTTTAAGTACAAACCCCAGAAATGGAGTCACAACCTCACGGACCAGTCTAAGATTTAGCTAAAAACAACAGTTTGAAATAAAGTGATATATCTGTCTGGAAACACATAGATGACAGAATGAAAGATAACAGTGACGCCAAGATCCACGAACGCCTACGGAACTACCTCGGTATCGTCTGGAATGAACTGAAGGACACTCCCCCTACCGATGTCCACTGGTTCCGGCTGTATAATCTGCACAACATAAAGAAGTGCAGGTGTAGCATCAGTACAATCGACCACATGTACTGAGTAAGTGCCGAGCCTAACCTCGACGAAGTAGTGACGAGGCTAGGACACGACAACAAATTGTACCTGTGCACTTCAATAGTATAGCAAAAAATAAACAAGAAATACAATTATGGGGAAGAACATTCTAGGGATAAAAGGGGCAACACTTGCTAAAACACTAGAATCAAGTACTAAAGGTAATGTAAAAGTAAAACAGGAAGTAACAACTCGAAACAAGTAAAATAGACAGGAGAAGGCACGGCATGACCCCTCGTGCATAACCTCAAAATCACACGTCACAGAATGTCCCCTCGTGCATAAATAATAACCGCTCGGGCACGGAATGTCCCCTCGTGTATAAATATTAATCATTCGGCACAGAATGTCCCTCGTGCATAAATAATAATCACTCGGCACAGAATGTTCCCTCGTCCATAAATAATAATCGGTCGGCACGGAATGTTCCCTCGTGCATAAATAATATAAAAACAACAATTGATATGAAAGTTTAACAATACGACATTTCAAATGTACAGAAATAATCAAGAAAATTATATTGTCCCGGCAAGGGACTCAGCTATAACCAATTTCGCTCAGAAGTATAATATCGACAGTGAAACCCTCAACCGAACACATAATCAATAACTTTCTACGTCATGAAGTAACCTCAGGGTACCACTTCCAAGGTTCCCTATAATTCACAGCACAGAGAATATCAAAGAACATTGAATAACTCATCAAAATTTGACTCACGGGCATGCTTGACAACAACATATAGGTACTCGTTACCTCACCTATATGTTGGACATGAAATACACATAGAAAATAAGACACTATACCTATTCCCTCAAGCTAAGGTTAGGCCAAACACTTACCTCGGCTCGAAGAATGCAAGTCAAGCCTCAATCACGGCCTTTCCTCTTGAATCCGACTCCAAAGTGATAATATCTAGACATAATTGAATTAATAACATCAATAATTATTCAATAACTCAATCCCAAAGCCTAATTATACATTTCCCATAACTCTACCAAAAATGGCAAAATTCGACCCCGGCCCGCTTGGTCCAAACCCGAGGTTCGGACCAAAACCGGATCACCCATTCCCCCACGAGCCCGAATATTCAATTTGTTTTGAAATCCGACCCCAAAATGAGGTTGAATTCCCAAAATTCCAAAAGCCCTAACTCTACCCAAAAGACCCAATTTTTACCTTTGATTTCATGTTTTTAGACCTAGAATCTAGTGATTGATGAAGGAAAATGGAAGAAATTAGAGTTAAGAACACTTACCGATGAAGCTATGGTGGAATGGTCTCCTAAGAATCACCCAAGAAGAGTGGAAAAGAAGAAAATGGTGAAAGATATGAAAATCCCCTAATGGGTATTCTGTTTGTAGGCTTTTAAATGACTGGACGAAATAAGCCTATGCGATCGCGAAGATAGGGCTGCCATCACATAGAGGCCTGAGTCACGTGCATTGCGATCGGGGAAAGGGAGTTACGATCGCATAGGGTCCATGGGCTTGGTTGTGCGATCTCGGACGGATTGGGGTGACCGCAGAAGGAAAATACCTAGCCCTCTCCCTAACTCTCCTATACTCTATGCGATCACGGAAATGCCTATGCGATCGCGGAAGGGCCTGTGCGATTGCATAGTCACAAACCCTCCCCCCCCCACACACTACACTACGTGATTGCGGGGCAACCTATGCGATCGCATAGTGTAAAAATCTCAGACACCAGAAACAACATTTGAATACCATATTTTTAAGCATTTTAGCACCCCGACACCTACCCGAAACTCACCCGAGCCGTTGGGGCTCGAAACCAAATATACCCATGACTCCCAAATCATCCTAGGGACTTGTTAGAGTAATTAAACTACCAAAATAACATCAAAAAGAATGAATTAAACTCAAAAATCCATAGAATTTCCTCAAACTTCATAAAGTATCAAATTTTCCATTTTTGATCCGAAACACGTCAAACCAAGTCCGTTTCTTACCAAATTTTACAGATAACTCACATAACACATATTGAACCTATTCCGGGCTCCAGAACCATAATACGGTCTCGGTAACACAGATTTCACATCAAGGTTCATTTTCAAAAGTCTTTATTATTTTTAGAAAATAATTTTCTTTAAAAATTCATTTCTCGGACTTGGGACCTCTGAATTCGATTCCGGGCATATGCCCACGTCCCATATTTTCCTACGGACCCTACGGGACCATCAAATCATGAGTCCAGGCCCGTTTACCAAAAATGTTGACCAAAGTCAACTTCATTCAATTAATTATCATAAATTCAACTGTTTAACACATTTCCACATAAAGGCTTCCCGGCTATGCGCCCGGGCTGCGCATGCACATCGAGGTGTGATTAATGGAGGCTTTTGGGGCCTCGGAACACAGTTTTTACTAAATTTACACAGGGTGACTTTTGGGTCATCACAAATATGAATTGAGACTTTTTTTATATGAATTGAAATTTTTGTGTATGAATTGAAATTTTAGGATATGGAATTAATTAACTAAAAAAAGATTAGGATATGAATTGGACTTTTAGTTTATGTATTGCAATTTTAGTTTATAAATTGAAATTTTAGGATATGAATTGAACTTAATTTATGAATTGAACCTTAATTGAGCCTTTTTTATATGAATTGAAATTTTTGAGTATGAATTGAAATTTTAGGATATGAATTGAAATTTTAGGATATGAAATTTATTAACTAAAAAAGATTAGGATATGAATTGAACTTTTAGTTTATGTATTGGAATTTTAGTTTATAAATTGAAATTTTAGGATATGAATTGAACTTTTAATTTATGAATTGAACCTTTTTTATATGAATTGAGCCTTTTTTATATGAATTGAAATTTTTGTATATGAATTGAAATTTTAGGATATAAATTGAACTTTTAGGATATGAGTTGAACCTTTAGGATATGGAATTAATTAACTAAACAAGATTAGGATATGAATTAACTAAATTATTTTTTTCTTGTTTTATTTGTATAGATGGAACATCATACTTGGATGTACAATAGGAATTATCCTAATCGACGGGGATTATGGGAGGATTTTGTATAAGGGGTTTATGACTTTATTAGATGTGCAATGGAACTTCCACCATACTAAAGTGAAGGATTAATTAGGTGCCCTTGTGTTATGTGCGACTGTATGATGTTTAGAAAACCGGATGAAGTTAGACTTTATCTTTATAGGAAGGGGTTTATAATGAATTACTTTGTGTGGACTAATCATGGAGAGGTCGATGGTAGCAATGGGAGATTTCATAACATGGTTGCGGGTGAAAGTAGTAGGTTGGTGGAGAATACAAATCGTGATTCTAGAATTCATGATATGGTTGCGGATGCTTTTGGGATGCAATTTGGGGGTGAGCCCAATGAAGTGTTGAACAAACTCTTAATAATGACGCAAAACATTTTTTTGAACAGTTAAAGGAAGCTAGTAGTCCATTAAGGGAAGGAAGTCTGCACTCTGAGTTGTCTGTTACAGTTAGATTACTAAGTATAAAATCTGATTGAAATATTTCTCAAGCAGCCATGGACTCTTTCATTGACCTTATGAGTGAACTAGTTGGCCCTAATATCAACTTACCTGGTGATTTTTATAAGGCAAAGAGATTGGTTTCTAAGTTAGGACTTTCATCAATGAGAATTGATTGTTGTGAAGATGGTTGCATGTTATATTATAAAGATGATGCAACTTTAAACAATTGTAAATTTTGCGACAAGCCTCGTTTCCAGAGGTTTTCCAGCGGGAATATGGTCGTTATCTGCATTATTTACCTCTTATACCTAGGTTAAAGAGGTTATATGCTTCAATGAGTTCTGTTTCTCATATGAGACGACACTTTGAAAATAGAAGACCACCTGGTGTTATATGTCATCCTTCAGATGAAGAAGCTTGGAATCACTTTGATAGGACATATCCAGATTTTGCTAGTGAACCAAGGAACATTCAATTAGGTCTGTGTGCGGATGGCTTCACGCCTTTTTCTTTATCTGCGACACTATATTCATGTTGTCCTGTCTTTCTTACACATTATAATATACCACCCGAGTTGTGCATAACTAGTCCATATATATTCTTAAATTATATTATCCCGGGTCCACGTAATTCGAAAAGTTTGATTGATGTATATTTTCAACCTTTGATTGATGAGCTAAAACAATTGTGGTACGATGGTGTTGAAACATATGACATATCAACCAAGCAGAATTTTAATTTGCGTGCTAATTTAATGTGGACAATTAACGATTTTCCTGTGTGAGGAATGTTGTCTGGGTGAATGACTGTTGGTAAGCTAGCTTGTCCTTACTGCATGGAAAATAGTAAAGTGTTCACTTTGAAACATGCCCGAAAGCAATCATGGTTTGATTGTCATCGTCAATTATTTCCTCCTGATCATGAGTTTAGAAGGATGAAAAATGCATTCAAAAAGAATAAAATGGAGTATGATTCTCCACCTCCGATACTATCAGGTGAGGAAATTTGAGAGAGGGTCCAGAACTTCAGTAAAGTTACTGAAACTCCACCTTATAGATTCCCCGGATACGAAATTACTCATAATTGGACGAAACAAAGTATATCGTGGGAGTTTCCTTATTGGAAGGATAATCTTCTCCGTCACAACCTTAAAGTCATGCATATTGAGAAGAATTATTTTGACAATTTGTTCAACATAGTGATGGATGCTAAAGGTAAGACAAAGGATAACCCGAAGGCTATAATGGACTTACAAGAATATTGCAGGCGGCCTGAATTATACTTGCAAACAGAAAACAATGGTAAGATATTCAAGCCCAAAGCAAGTTACACATTCACTTTGGAAGAAAGACGGCAAATTTGTGATTGGGTAACGAAATTGAATATGCCTGATGGTTATGCGCCGATTCTTGGAAAAAAAGTTGATATGGAGGTAGGGAAGTTGAGCCATTTGAAAAGTCATGACTGTCATATTTTCATGGAGACCTTAGAGCCTATTGCATTTTGTGGTTTGCCTGAAAGAATCTGAAAACCCATCACAGAGATTAGTTTGTTTTTCAAAGACTTGTGTTCTTCCACATTAAGGGAAGAAACCTACTCCTGATGGATCAGAACATTCGTGTAACATCTACTAAGATGGAAAATATATTTCCATGTGGTTTTCCTGATGTGATGGCACACCTTCCAATCCACCTTGTACACGAGGCACGACTTGGAGGGCCTGTTCAATACAGATGGATGTATCCCTTTGAGAGGTAATATTATAAACTTCATGTAATTTTCTAATTTATGTGAATGTTCTTGGCTAACCTGAAATTGTGTAGGACAATTGGCAAATGAAAACAATTTGTTAAGCAGAATAATAGGGTTGAAGGATCTATATGTGAAGCTTATCTTGCAAAGGAAATGTGACGACCCAAAGGGTCATCACCTATTTTCTTACCCATTCTGTGCTTCTGAGGACTTGAAAACCTCATTTATGGTTGCCTCGATTTGCGTGCATAGTCCGGGCGCATAGCCGGAAAACTTAAATATGAAATTATGTGAAAAATGCTAAGATTTGATATTAAAATGAGTAAATTTGACTCCGGTCAACATTTTGGGTAAACGGACCCGAACCCGTGATTTGACGGTCCTGGAGGGTCCGTAGGAATATATGCAACTTGGGCGTATGCCCGGAATCGAATTCCGAGGTCCCAAGCCCGAGAAATGAATTTTGGAGTAAAATTATTTTTCTGAGATTATTAAGGAAAATTGAAATGAAAATTTGTTAGAACGTGTTGGTATCGGGCCTGTATTTTAGGTCCGGTGCCCGATAAAGGTCTTATATGTGGTTTGAGATATTTCTGTGAAGTTTGGTTGAAATTGAACGTCGTTTGACGTGTTTCGGACTTAAAACTCTAAATTTGAAAGTTTATGAAGTTTGAAGAAAAACTAGTGATTTTGAGGTTTGATTCGTTGTTTTGATGTTATTTTGGCGATTTGATCACACGGTTAAGTTCGTAGGATGTTGTTGAGTTAGTGCATGTGATTGGTTAGGAGCCCCGAGGGCTCGGGAGTGTTCCGGAGGTGTTTCAGAATGTTTTCGAACTTAGAAAATTTGCAGAAATTGGCTTCAGCAGTTGCAAGTCCATTTGTTCTTCGCGTTCGCGACGCCTCTTCCGTGTTCGTGAAGCTCTGAGTCTTTCCTTCATTGCGTTCGCACACCTACACTCGCGTTCGCATAGAGTTGTTGACCTTGGGGGACTTATCCCTCTTTTCCTCTTCGCGTTCGCATACACCCTTTCGCGAACGCGTAGCCTTGCAGCTTCCTTCACCGCGTTCGCGTAAGGTTCCATGCGTTCGCATAGACCAATTCCTGGACCCCCAACCTTTTTCTCTTCGCATTCGCATCCCTCAGCTCGCAAACACGATAGTCTGCCAAGTTCTACCCCTCGCGAACGCGACCTGCCTGTCACGAACGCTAAGGGCATTTTCGCCCAGTTATATCTTTTTATTTTCAGAAATAGTAGCTACGTGATTTCATTAAGTTCTCACGAAATCCTTCTTCTCCAAGGTCCTTAGGCGTCCATTGAAGCTTCCTTTCACCAAAACTTCGTGGGTTAGTAATCCTTAACTCGTTTCCTTCATTTTTCATCATCATCTAATGAATTCCTATGCCTAAAACATGTAATTTAGGGTAGAAAATGTTACACCCCGAAAACCCACCGTCGGGCCGTGATGGCGTCGAACGTTGAACCCGCTAGACAAGCCAACGTATATATCTAAACTAACATGAAAAAAATCTAAACTTTCCAGAATAAACTAAAACACTTCGAAATTAAATCAGCGGAATAAATATAGTTTAAGCTAAATAAAGACAATCACAATATATCGACACAAAGTTTCCCAAAACCTGGAGTCACAAACTCACGAACTGTCTAAGAGTGCTAAATATAAGTCTGAAAGGAAATACATGTCTGCCTTTGAAACTAAAGGAAAAAACACAAGACAGAATCGAAGACAAAGGGGATGGAAGAGACGCCAAGGCCCACGAACGCCAGGGGGTATACCTTGACGCCTCTATGATAAGCTGGAAGACACTCCCACTAATGCTGTCCTCCGAGTCCGGATGCGTAATCTGCACAACATAAAATAAGTGCAGGTGTAGCATCAGTACAACTGACCCCATGTACTGAGTAAGTGCCGAACCTAACCTTGGCGAAGTAGTGACGAGGCTAAGACACGACAACAAAATGTACCTGTGCAGTTCAAAATATAGCAGAAACTAAACCGGAATATAATTACGGGGAGAACATGCTGGGGGTGAGAGGTAGCAAATACTGAAATGACAGAAACGAAAACAACAGTCTGGAATATCTGAAAATATAACGGGAAATGATAACACAGATTAAACGGTGAAAGATGCGGCACGGCATGTCCCCTCGTGCATAATAACAATATAAAACACGGCACGGAATGTCCCCTCGAGTGCATACCGGAGTCGGGTGAATTTTACATTTTCAGAACCCTCGAACCCTCACGAGTCTAGCCATATAAAAATCTCTCAATTCGGAGGTCAATCACCCACTCAAACCCCAATTTTAGAAAAAACCTAAGTTCTACCCAATTCACCCAATTTTACCCATGAAAATCTTTGATTTTAAGTGGAAAACATGTTAAATGATGTTGATGATTGAAAGAAATGAGTATAAACTACTTACATCTGATTTGGAAGAGTCTTGTTCTTTGGAAAAATCGCCTAGGAGTGTTGAGTTTGAGAAAATATGAAATGTGAAGAAAAATCTCGGTTTTGTACAGTGCAGGCCACTGGTTGGCATCGCAATTGCGAACACCCTTGCATGGGAATTGTGAAGAATACTTCGCATTTGCGATCACTGTGCAGGAGGAGGGACTTCGCATTTGTGAAGGAAGGATCACATTTGCGATCACTGTGCAACCAGTGCACCTTCGCATTTGTGAGCACTGCCAGCCAGTGCACAGTTCGCAAATGCGATGCTGGCTTCGTATTTGCGAAGCCTGCAGAACAGAACACCAGAAGCCTTTCCAAGATCAATAATGAAATCCGTGGCCTATCCAAAACTCACACGAGCCCTCGGGGCTCCAAACCAAATATACCAACGGGTCCCAAATCATAATACGGACTCGCTCGAGCCTTCGGAACACCCAAAACAACGCTAAAACTCGAAATCACACCCCCAAACCTCAAGAACCAAGTTAGGAAATTTTACGTTTTCTAACTTTGCTAACAACGTGCCGAACTGACCTGTACATCTCGGAACGACACCAAATTTTACAGATTACTCACACGACATCCTACGAACTTACCCGTGCGATCAAATCTCCAAAACAACATCATACACATAGGATTAAACCTCAATATCCATCAATTCTATAAATTTTCATGAAAACATTAAAGTTTCCATTTTTAAGCCCGAAGCACGACAAACGAAATCTAATTTCAACCAAACTTTATAGAAAGTTCCTAAAACAAATATAAGACCTGTACCGGGCGCCGGAACCAAAATACGGGCCCGATACCATTACTTTCTAATCAAATTTCATTTTCAATTTCCTTAAATATTTTCAGAAAACAATTTTACTCAAAAATTTATTTCTTGGGCTTGGGACCTCGGAATTCGATTCCGGGCATACGCCCAAATCTCATATATTCCTACGGACCCTCCGGGACCGTCAAATCACGGGTCCGGGTCTGTTTACCCAAAATGTTGACCGAAGTCAAATTTATTCATTTTTATATCAAATCTTTGCATTTTTCACATAATCACATATTTAAGCTGTCTGAATACACTCTCGGACTACGCACGTAAATCAAGGCAATTACAAATGAGGTTTTCAAAGCCTCGGAAGTACGGGATGGGTGATAAAATAGGTGATGACCCTTTGGGTCTTCACATTCTCCAACTCTAAAACAACCGTTCGTCCTCGAATGGACAGAAGAAGGAAGTACCTGAGTCGGGAAATAAATGAGGGTAACGGCTCCGCATATCAGACTCGGACTCCCAGGTCGATGCCTCAGAAGGCTGACCTCTCCACTGAACACGAACAGAAGGGAAACTCTTGGATCGCAACTGACGAATCTATCGGTGTAGAATAGCTACAAGCTACTCCTCATAAGAGAAGTCCTTGTCCAACTGGACAGTGCTGAAATCTAACACGTGGGCTGGATCGCCGAGATACCTCCGAAGCATGGACACATGAAAGACTGGATGTACAACTGATAAGCTAGGTCGCAATGCAAGTCTATAAGCCACCTCTCGCACTCGATCAATAATCTCAAACGGACCAATGAATCTAGGGCTAAGGCCCTTCTTCCCAAATCTCATCATGCCCTTCATAAGCGACACTCGGAGCAATACTCACTCACCAACCATGAAAGCCTTGCGATCTGCATAACTCTTTTCGCTCCAAATAAAGCCTCAAAAGGAGCCATCTGGATACTCGACTAGTAGTTGTTGTTGTAGGCAAACTCTGCTAAAGGCAATAACTGATCCCATGATCCTTCAAAGTCAATGACACAAGCCTGGAGCATATCCTCCAATATATTAATGGTCCGCTCGGACTGCCCACCCGTCTGAAGATGAAATGATGTGCTCAACTCCACCTGGGTTCCTAACTCTCGCTGAACTGCTCCCTAGAAACGCGAGGTAAACTGCACGTCCCGGTCTGAAATGATAGATACCGGCACACTATGAAGGCGAACAATCTCCCGAATATATATCTCAGCTAACCTCTCGCATGAATAGGAGACTGCCATAGGAATGAAATGCGCTGACTTGGTCTGCCTATCAACAATGACCCACACTGCATCAAACTTCTTCTGGGTCAACGGAAGTGCAGTAAAGAAGTCTATATTTATCCTCTCCCACTTCCACCCGGGAAGCTCAATCCTTTGAAATAAACCACCAGGCCTCTGATGCTTATACTTAACCTGTTGACAATTCAAACACCGCGCCATATATGACACAATATCCTTCTTCATTATACGCCACCAGTAATGCTGCCGCAAATCCTGATACATCTTCACGGCGCCCGGATGAATAGAGTACCGGGAACTATGGGCCTCCTCTAAAATCAACTCTCGAATCCCATCAACATTGGGCACACAAAATCACCCCTGTAATCTCAAAACACCATAATCATCTAAGGTTCTCCTACTTGGAACCGTGTCCCTAAGGACACACAAATGGGGATCATCAAACTGCTGATCACGGACACGCTCTAATAACGAAGAACGAGCAACCGTAAAAGCCAACACTCCACTAGGCTCATAATTATCCAACCTCAGAAATTGATTGGCCAAAGCCTGAAAATCCAAAGCAAGCGGCATCTGACTGACTGGAATAAAAGCAAGACTGCCCATCCTAGCTGACTTCCTACTCAAAGCATCGGCCACCACATTGGCCTTCCCCGGGTGATATAATATGGTAATATCATAATCCTTCAACAACACCAACCATCTTCTCTGCCTCAAATTCAACACTTTTTGCTTGAACAAGTACTGAAGACTCTTTTGATCCGTGAACACCTCACATGCCACGCCATACAGGTAGTGCCTCCAAATCTTCAGTGTGTGGACAATGGCTGCCAACTCTAAATCATGCACTGGGTAGTTCTTCTCATGAATTTTCAACTGCCTCGAAGCATAGGCAATGACCTTGCCATCCTGCATCAATGTTGTACCAAGCCCAATAGGGGAAGCATCGCAATAAACTGTATAAGGCCCTGAACATGTGGGCAAAACCAATACCGGTGCCGTAGTCAGAGCTGTCTAGAGCCTCTGAAAGCTCGCCTCACACTCGTCTGACCATCTGAACTGGGCACCCTTCTGGGTCAACCTAGTCATTGGGGATGCAATAGATGAGAACCCCTCCACGAACCGACAGTAATAGCCTGCTAATCCCAAGAAACTCCGAATCTCTGTAGCTGATGCTGGTCTAGGCCAGTTCTTGACTGCCTCAATCTTCTTCGAGTCAACCTGAATACCCTCTGCTGACACGACATGACCCAGGAATGCAACTGAACTCAACAAGAACTCACACTTCGAAAACTTTGCATAAAGCCGACTATCCTTCATAGTCTGAAGAACCACTCTTAGATGCTGCTCGTGCTCCTCCTGACTGCGGGAGTATATCAATATATCATCAATGAAGACTATCACGAACGAGTTAAAATAAGGCATGAACACTCGGTTCATCAAGTCCATAAAAGTTGTTGGGGCATTCGTCAACCGAAACGACATGACTAAGAACTCGTAATGCCCGTACCGAGTGCGGAAAGCTGTCTTAGGGACATCGGATGCCCTAATCCTCAACTGATGGTAGCCAGATCTCAAGTCTATCTTCGAAAATACCCTGGCACCCTGAAGCTGATCGAACAAATCATCAATCCTCGGCAGTGGATACTTATTCTTGATTGTGACCTTGTTCAATTGTCGGTAATCAATGCACATCCTCATCGAGCCATCATTTTTCTTCACAAACAACACTGGAGCACCCCAAGGGGAAACACTAGGTCTAATGAAACCCTTCCCAATCAAATCCTGAAACTGTTCCTTCAACTCTTTCAACTCTAGTGGGGCCATGCGATACGGCGGAATAGAAATGGGCTGGGTGCGCGGAGCCAGATCAATGCAGAAGTCAATGTCCCTGTCGGGTGGCATCCCCGACAAGTTTGAAGGGAAAACCTCAGGAAACTCACGAACCACGGGCACCAAATCAAGAGACGGAACCTTAACACTAGAATCGCGCACATAAACCAAATAAGCCAAACACCCCTTCTCGACCATATGCCGAGCCTTCACGTACGAAATAACACTGCGGGTAGAATAACCAGGAGTTCCTTTTCAGTCCAAACAGGGCAAATCTGGCAAGGCTAAGGTCACCGTCTTGGCATGACAATCCAAGATGGCATGATATGGGGAAAACCAGTCCCTCCCCAATATAATATCAAAGTCGACCATACCCAAAAATAACAAATCAGCACGGGTCTCAAGACCCCCAATCACCACCACACAAGAACGATGGACTCGATCGACCACTACAGAATCACCCACTGGTGTAGATACATAAACAGGAATACTCAGCGGATCACTAGGCATGACCAGGTATGGTGCAAAATAGGAGGATACATACGAATACGTAGACCCTGGATCAAATAGCACTGAAGCATCTCTGTCACAAAACCGAATAGTACCTGTAATAACTGCATCTGAAGACTTAGCCTCTGGCCTGGCTGGAAGAGCATAACATTGGGGCTGGGTCCCACCACTCTGAACCACATCTCTGGGCCGGCAGACTGCTGGTTGGCCTTCACCTTTGGCGGCCTAAGCTCCACCTCTATGACCTCTACCTCTACCTCTAGCAGCTCTACCCCCACTTCTAGCTTGCTGGGCAGGTTGTGGAACACCTGGTGCCTGTATATGGCACGACAACCCTGATGCTGAGACCCACCAGAACCTCGGGGGCAAAACCTGGAAATATGCCCCAAACCCCCGCAAGTATAACAAGGCCTGTGCTGATGCGACTGCTGACTCTGGAACTGGCCCTGTCGACCTTGATAACCACCCTGCAAGTTATGATACGGCAGTACACCGATGAGAGCTGGTGGCGCACTGTAAGGCTGCTGATCAGAATAGTGCGGCTGATAACCACGACCACCCGAAGTACCATGGGAAACCTTAAGAGCTGAATTAAAAGTCCTAGGAGGATGACCTCTGCCTGAATAATCCCTGCCCCCAGATGAGGCTCCACTGAAATGGCCAAAATGATAGGGCCTCTTGTCAGCCCCCTGACCACCACCCTGTGATAGAATCATCTCAATCCTCCTAACCATATTGGCCGCATCCTGGAACGATATATCTGTACCTGACTCTCTAGCCATCTGAAGTCTGATAGGCCGATCCCATCCCTCAATAAACCTCCGAACCCTCTTTCGATCAGTGGGAAGTATCATAAGAGCATGTCGGGCTAGAGTGATAAACCTGGTCTCGTACTGAGTGACGGATATGGATCCCTGCTGGAGACGCTCAAACTGCCTCGGAAAGTCCTCTCTCTGAGTGATGGGAAGGAACTTCCCCAAAAATACCTCCGAGAACTGAGTCCAAGTCAAAGGTGTAGATCCAGCTGGTCTGGCTAGGCAATAATCTCTCCACCAACTCTTGGTTGTGCCAGATAACCAAAATGTAGCGAAGTCAATCTCGTTGGACTCCACTATGCCCATATTCCGGAGAACCTCATGGCAACTATCCAAATAATCCTGGGGGTCCTCTGATGGTGAACCAGTGAAAGTAGCAGTGAATAACTTGGTGAACCTGTCTAGTCTCCATAGAGCATTTGCTGACATAGGTGCTCCCTCAGCTACCGGTGCTGCACTACCTGGCTGAGCTACTTCGGCTGGCTGAGGTGCCGGAGTCTGTAACTATGGAGCTAGCTGCTCTGGCACGCGGGCGGCAGGAATTTGGGCACCTCCCCCAGCCTGAATGATGACTGGTGGTGTAGGAAGAAGACCCGCCTGTGCTACACTCTCCATGATTCCGACTAGACGGACAAGGGCGTCCTAAAGCACTGGGGTAGCTATGAAACCCTCTGGGACCTGAGCTGGTCCAACTGGGACCTCCTCATTAGACTCGACCTGAGGGTCCTCCACTGGGGTTGCTGCTCTAGGCTGAGCCCGATCCTGGCCTCGGCCTCTAGCACGGCCTCGTCCTCGACCTCGACCATGTGTAGGAGCTGTAGCAGAAGTGTTAGACTGCTAGGTTGAACCAAGGGAAGCACGCGTCCTCGCCATCTGCGAGAGAATAGAATAGAAACTCAATCAGTACTCAAAATTCATAGCGCATGACAGAGAAGAAAAGAAATATGGAGTGATCCTAACTTGGTAGCCTCTGGGGGATAAATACATAACTCCGTATCGATCCCTCAGACACTACCAAGTTGTCCGTGAGTTGTGAGACCTAAGTAACCTAGTGCTCTGATACCAACTTGTCACGCCCCGAAAACCCACTGTCTGTCCGTGATGGCATCTAACGTTGAACCCGCTAGACAAGCCAACGTATATAGCTAAACTAACATGAAAAATAATATAAATGTAAACACGACACGGAATGTCCCCTTGGATCTTCACATTCTCCACCTCTAAAACAACCGTTCGTTCTCGAATGGATAGAAGAAGGAAGTACCTGAGTCGGGAAATAAATAATGGTAACGGCTCCGCATATCAGACTCGGACTCCCAGGTCGATGCCTCAGGAGGCTGACCTCTCCATTGACCACGAATAGAAGGGAAACTCTTGGATCGCAACTGACGAATCTGTCGGTCTAGAATAGCTACCGGCTCCTCCTCATAAGATAAGTCCTTGTCCAACTGGAAAATGCTGAAATCTAACACGTGGGATGGATCACCGTGATACCTCCGAAGCATGGACACATGAAAGACTGGATGTACGGCTGATAAGCTAGGTGGCAATGCAAGTCTATAAGCCACCTCTCCCACTCGATCAATAATCTTAAACGGACCAATGAATCTAGGTCTAAGCTTGCCCTTCTTCCCAAATCTCATCACGCCCTTCATAGGTGACACTCGGAGCAATACTCGCTCACCAACCATGAAAGCCACATGTCGAATTTGCGATCTGCATAACTCTTTTGCCTGGACTGAGCTGTACGAAGCCTATCTTGAATGATCCTGACCTTGTCCAAGGCATCCTGAATCAAATTTGCACCCAACAACCGAGCCTCTCCTGCCTCAAACCATCCAACCGGAGATCGACACCGCCTACAATATAAAGCCTCATAAGGAGTCATCTAGATACTCGGCTAGTAGCTGTTGTTGTAGGCAAACTCTGCTAAAGGCAAGAACTGATCCCATGATCCTTCAAAGTCAATGACACAAGCCCGGAGCATATCCTCCAATACATGAATGGTCCGCTCAGACTGCCCACCCTTCTGAGGATGAAATGTTGTGCTCAACTCCACCTGGGTGCCTAACTCTCGCTGAACTGCTCTCTAGAAACGCGAGGTAAACTGCGCGTCGCGGTCGGAAATGATTGATACCGGCACACCATGAAGGTGAGAATATTTGTCTCAGCTAACCTCTCGGATGAATAGGATACTGCCACAAGAATGAAATGCGCTGACTTGGTTAGCCTATCAACAATGACCCACACTATATCAAACTTCTTCCGGGTCAACGGAAGTCCAGTAACGAAGTCCAAAGTTATCCTCTCCCACTTTCACTCGGGAAGCTCAATCCTCTTAAATAAACCACCTGGCCTCTGATGCTCATACTTAACCTGTTGACAATTCAAACACCGCGCCACATATGCCACAATATCCTTCTTCATTCTACACCACCAGTAATGCTGCCGCAAATCCTGATACATCTTCGCGGCGCCCGCATGAATAGAGTACCGGAAACTATGGGCCTCCTCTAAAATCAACTCTCGAATCCCATCAAAATTGGGCACACAAAATCGCCCCTGTAATCTCAAAACACCATCATCATCTAAGGTCACTTGCTTGGCACCTCCGCATTGCACCATGTCCCTAAGGACACACAAATGGGGATCATCAAACTGCCGATCACGGATACGCTCAAATAATAAAGAACGAGCAACCGTACAATCCAACACTCGACTAGGCTCAGAAATATCCAACCTCACAAATCGATTGGGCAAAGCCTGAACATCCAAAGAAAGCAGCCTCTGACTAACCGGAATAAAAACAAGACTACCCATCCTAGCTGACTTCCTACTCAAAGCATCGGCCACCACATTGGCCTTCCCCGGGTGATATAAGATGGTAATATCATAATCCTTCAACAAATCCAACCATCTTATCTGCCTCAAATTCAACTCTTTTTGCTTGAACAAGTACTGAAGACTCTTATGATCCGTGAACACCTCACACGCCACGCCATACAGGTAATGCCTCCAAATCTTCAGTGCGTGGACAATGGCTGCCAACTTTAAATCATGCACTGGGTAGTTCTTCTCATGAATTTTAAACTGCCTCAAAGAATAGGCAATGACCTTCCCATCCTGCATCAATACTGCACCAAGCCCAATACGGGAAGCATTGCAATAAACTGTATAAGGCGCTGAACCTGTGGGCAAAACCAATACCGGTGCCGTAGTCAGAGCCGTCTTGAGCCTCTGAAAGCTCACCTCACACTCGTCCGACCATCTGAACTGGGCACCCTTTTGGGTCAACCTAGTCATTGGGGATGCAATAGATGAGAACCCCTCCACGAACCGACGGTAATAGCCTGCTAATCCCAAGAAACTCCGAATCTCTGTAGATGATGCTGGTCTAGGCCAGTTCTTGACTGCCTCAATCTTCTTCGAGTCAAACTGAATACCCTCTGTTGACACGACATGACCCAGGAATGTAACTGAACTCAACCAAAACTCACACTTATAAAACTTTGCATAAAGCTGACTATCCTTCAGAGTCTGAAGAACCACTCTGAGATGTTGCTCGTGCTCCTCCTGACTGCGGGAGTATATCAATATATCGTCAATGAAGACTATCACGAACGAGTTCAAATAAGGCCTGAACACTCGGTTCATCAAGTCCATAAAACCTGCTGGGGCATTCGTCAACCCAAACGACATGACTAAGAACTCGTAATGCCCGTACCGAGTGCGGAAAGCTGTCTTAGGGAAATCGGATGCCCTAATCCTCAACTGATGGTAGCCAGATCTCATGTCTATCTTCGAAAATACCCTAGCACCCTGAAGCTGATCGAACAAATCATCAATCCTCGGCAGTGGATACTTATTCTTGATTGTGACCTTGTTCAATTGTCGGTAATCAATGCACATCCTCATCGAGCCATCATTTTTCTTCACAAACAACACTGGAGCACCCCAAGGGGAAACACTAGGTCTAATGAAACCCTTCCCAAGCAAATCTTGCAACTGTTCCTTCAACTCTTTCAACTCTAGTGGGGCCATGCGATACGGCGGAATAGAAATGCGCTAGGTGCCCGGAGCCAGATCAATGCAGAAGTCAATGTCCCTGTCGGGTGGCATCCCCGGCAGGTCTGAAGGGAAAACCTCAGGAAACTCATGAACCACGGGCACCGAATCAATAGAGGAACCTCAACACTGGAATCGCGCACATAAGCCAAATAAGCCAAACACCCCTTCTCGACCATACGCCAAGCCTTCACGTACGAAATAACACTGCGGGTAGAATGACCAGGAGTTCCTTTCCACTCCAAACGGGGAAAATCTGGCAAGGCTAAGGTCACCGTCTTGGCATGACAATCCAAGATGGCATGATGTGGGGACAACCAATCCATCCCCAATATAACATCAAAGTCGACCATACCAAAAGCAACAAATCAGCACGGGTCTCAAGACCCCCAATCACCACCACACAAGAACGATGGACTCGATCGACCACTACAGAATCACCCACTGGTGTAGATACATAAACAGGAATACTCAGCGGATCACTAGGCATGACCAGGTATGGTGCAAAATAGGAGGATACATACGAATACGTAGATCCTAGATCAAATAGCACTGAAGCATCTCTTTCACAAACCCGAATAGTACCTGTAATAACTGCATCTGAAGACTTAGCCTCTGGCCTGGCTGGTAGAGCATAACATCGGGGCTGGGCCCCACCACCCTGAACCACATCTCTAGGACGGCCGGTTGCTGGCTGGCCTCCACCTCTGGCAGCCTAAGCTCCACCTCTATGACCTCTACCTCTAGCAGCTCTACCCCCACTTCTAGCTGGCTGGGCAGGCTGTGGAACACCTGGTGCCTGTACCATGGCACGAGAACCCTGATGCTGAGACCCACCAGAACCTCGGGCGCAAAACCTGGAAATATGCCCCAAACCCCCGCAAGTATAACAAGGCCTCTGCTGATGCGACTTCTAACTCTGGAACTGGCCTTGTCGACCCTGATAACCACCCTGGAAGTTTTGATACGGCGGTGCACCGATGAGAGCTGGTGGCGCACTATAAGGTTGCTGATCAGAGTAATGCGGCTGATAACCAGGACCACCCGAAGTACCATGGGAAACCTGAAGAGCTGAATGAAAAGGCCTGGGAGGATGACCTCTGCCTGAAGAATCCCTGCCCCCAGATGAGGATCCACTGAAACGGCCGAAATGACGGGGCCTGTTGTTAGCCCCCTGACCACCACCCTGTGATAGAATCATCTCAATCCTCCTAACTATATTGGCCGCATCCTGGAACGATATATCTGTACCTGACTCTCTAGCCATCTGAAGTCTGATAGGCCGAGCCAATCCCTCAATAAACCTCTGAACCCTCTCCCGATCAGTGGGAAGTATCATAAGAGCATATTGGGCGAGAGTAATAAACCTGGTCTCGTACTGAGTGACGGATATGGATCCCTACTGGAGACGCTCAAACTGCCTCCGAAGGTCCTCTCTCTGAGTGATCGGAAGGAACTTCCCCAAAAATACCTCCGAGAATTGAGTCCAAGTCAAAGGTGTAGATCTAGCTGGTCTGGCTCGGCAATAATCTCTCCACCAACTCTTGGTTGTGCCAAATAATTGAAAGGTAGAGAAGTCAATCCCGTTGGACTCCATTATGCCCATATTCCGGAGAACCTCGTGGAAACTATCCAAATAATCTTGGGGGTCCTCTGATGGTGAACCAGTGAAAGTAGCAGTGAATAACTTGGTGAACCTGTCTAGTCCCCATAGAGCATTTGCTGACATAGGTTCTCCTCAGCTACCGGTGCTGCACTACCTGGCTGAGCTACTCCGGCTGGCTGAGGTGCCGGAGTCTGTAACTGTGGAGCTAGCTGCTCTGGCACGCGGGCGGCAGGAGTTTGGGCACCTCCCCCAGCCTGAGTGACGGTTGGTGCTGTAGGAAGAAGACCCGCCTGTGCTACACTCTCCATGAGTCAGACTAGACGGACAAGGGCGTCCTGAAGCACTGGGGTAGCTATGAACCCCTCTGGGACCTGAGCTGGTCCAACTGGGACTGTCGGGACTGGGACCTCCTCGTCAGACTCGACCTGAGGGTCTTCCACTGGGGCTGTTGCTCTAGGCTGAGCCCATCCCTGGCTTCGGCCTCTAGCACGGCCTCGTCCTCGACCTCGACCCCGTGTAGGAGCTGTAGCAGAAGTGTCAAGCCGCTGGGCGAAACCAAGGGAAGCACGCGTCCTCGCCATCTGCGAGAGAATAGAATAGAAACTCAATCAGTACTCAGAATCTATCGCGCACGCCAGAGAAGAAAAGAAATATGGAGTCATCCTAACTTTGAAGCCTCTGGGGGATAAATACAGACGTCTCCGTACCGATCCCTCAGACTCTACCAAGTTGTCCGTGAGTTGTGAGACCTAAGTAACCTAGTGCTATGATACCAACTTTTCACGCCCTGAAAACCCACTGTCGGTCCGTGATGGCGTCTAACGTTGAACCCGCTAGACAAGCCAACGTATATAGCTAAACTAACATGAAAAATAATATAAATGTAAACACGACACGGAATGTCCCCTCGTGCATAAATAATATAAACATGACACGGAATGTCCCCTCGTGCATAAACAATATAAACATGGCACGGCATCACCCTTCGTGCTTTAACACTCTTCCTCACCCAAACAACAATCACAAACAAGGGAAAGGAAATAGACAGAGTGAAAATAGAAATCCCGGCAAGGGAACATCAGTTAAACAATTAAATCCCAGCAAGGGAACATCAATTGATAATCAAATCCCGGCAAGGGAACATCAATTGATAATTAAATCCCGCAAGGGAACATCAATTAAACAATCAAATCCTGGCAAGGGAACTATACAATGATGACCTGGCAAGGGTATATTTCAATAACTCTTTCTCTTTCTTTTACTTTCATTTCCATGATTTATTCTATTACTTGAGTCAATGCCCCAAAGGATGTAATTATCTCATATATCTTCATTATTCGTTTTCACAATTTGAGCCAATTCTCCAAAGATGTAATTACCTCATATATCTTCATTATTCGTTTTCACAATTTGAGCCAATGCTCCAAAGATGAAATTACCTCATATATCTTCATTATTCGTTTCACAACTTGAACCAATGCTTAAAAGATGGTTAAAGATTACAATTTCCTTCACATGCCCATTTACGTCATATAGAGATCATCAATTAGGCATAGAAATTACAAAAAAGTCAAAATATTCACAATATAGGGACTCACGGTCATGCTAGACACCTGTATAGATATTCGTCACCATGCCTATACATCGTATTTAACAATTAGCATATAGCAAATAATACTCAACTCCTATTCCCTCAAGCTAAGGTTAGGCCAAACACTTACCTCGGGTCCGAAGTATAGCAATCAACCCGAAGCCACACATTTGCCACAAGAATCCGACTCCAAATGGCCCAAATCTATTCAAATAAATTTCATACCGTAAATAACATCTCATGCAATTGGTTCTACTATTCAATTCGAGGTTACGACGCGAAATTAGGTTAAATGACAAAAATGCCCCTCAGGCCAGCATACCGGTGTCGGGTGAATTTTACATTTTCATAACCCTCGAACCTTCACGAGTCTAGCCATATAAAAATCTCTCAATTCGGAGGTCAATCACCCACTCAAACCCCAATTTTAGAAAAAGCCTAAGTTCTACCCAATTCACCCAATTTTACCCATGAAAATCTTTGATTTTAAGTGGAAAACATGTTAAATGATGTTGATAATTGAAAGAAATGAGTAAAAACTACTTACAACTTATTTGGAAGAGTCTTGTTCTTTGGAAAAATCTCCTAGGAGTGTTGAGTTTGAGAAAATATGAACTGTGAAGAAAATTCTCGGTTTTGTACAGTGCAGGCCACTGGTTGGCATCGCAATTGCGAACAAGTGTTCACAATTGCGAACACCCCTGCATGGGAATTGCGAAGAATACTTCGCATTTGCGATCACTGTGCAGGAGGAGGGACTTCGCATTTGCAAAGGAAGGATCACATTTGTGATCACTGTGCAACCAGTGCACCTTCGCATTTACGATGCTAGCTTCGCATTTGCGAGCACTGCCAGCCAGTGCACTGCTCGCAAATGCAATGCTGGCTTCGCATTTGCGAAGCCTGCAGAACAGACCACCACCAGCCTTTCCAAGATCAAAAATGAAATTCGTGGCCTATCCAAAACTCATCGGAGCCCTCGGGTCTCCAAACAAAATATACCAACGGGTCCCAAATCATAATACGTACTCGCTCGAGCCTTCGGAATACCCAAAACAATGCTAAAACTCGAAATCACACCCCCAAACCTCAAGAACCAACTTAGGAAATTTTAAGTTTTCTAAGTTCGCTAACAACATGCCGAACTGGCCTATACATCTCGGAACGACACCAAATTTTACAGATTATTCACACGACATCCTATGAACTTACCAGTGCGATCAAATCGCCAAAACAACATCATACACATAGGATTAAACCTCAGTATCCAATTTCAACAAAACTTTAAAGAAAGTGCCTAAAACATATATAAGACCTGTACCGGGCGCCGGAATCAAAATACGGGCCCGATACCATTACTTTCTAATCAAATTTCATTTTTAATTTCCT
The DNA here is from genome assembly GCA_005239525.1 of Nicotiana knightiana. Lineage (NCBI taxonomy): Eukaryota > Viridiplantae > Streptophyta > Magnoliopsida > Solanales > Solanaceae > Nicotiana > Nicotiana knightiana. Next base: position 48,680 of record ML425775.1, on the reverse strand, counting down.
TAAATATTTTCACAAAACAATTTTACTCAAAAGTTCATTTCTCGGGCTTGGGACCTCGGAATTCGATTCTGGCATACGCCCAAATCTCATATATTCCCGCGGACACTCCGAGACCGTCAAATCACGGGTCCGGGTCCGTTTACCCAAAATCTTGACCGAAGTCAAATATATTCATTTTAATATCAAATATTAGCATTTTTCACAAAATCTCATATTTAAGTTGTCCAAGTACACGGCCGGACTGCGCATGCAAATCGAGGCAATTACAAATGACGCTTATAAGGCCTCGGAGGTACGGGATGGGTGATAACATAGGTGATGACCCTTTGGGTCGTCACAAAAAATTGGGAATTTGGGTAGAGTTAGGGCCTTTTGATTTTTTTCTTGATTTAGACCTCGTCTTGGGGACGAATTTGAAAACAAATTATATATTCGGGCTCGTGGGTGAATGGGTGACATGGTTTTGGTCTGAACCTCGTGTTTTGACTAAGCGTGTCCGGGGTCGATTTTTGGGATTTTGGGAAGAAAGTTTGGAAATCTATAATTAGGCATTGGGCTTGATTTATTTAGCATATATTGATATTATGAAGTTATTATTGTATAGTTTTTTTGAGTTGGAGCCGAATTCGAGAGGGAAACCGATTGTTGTGGATTGATTTGGCCGTGGAAGTTGAGGTAAGTGTTTGGTCTAACCTTAGCTTAAGGAAATAGGAGTTCAGTCTTATTTTCTACTTGCTAATTATCAAGTACGATGTATAGGCATGATGACGAGTATCTACACATTGATGTCTAGGATGACCGTGAGTCCTTATATTGCGAAAATTTTGGTTTTTGTTACAACTTCCATGCTTAATTGATGATTTTTATATGCTGTAACGAGTATGTGAAAGGAATTGTGATCTTTAAACTTCGTGGAGCGTTGGCTCGAGTTGAAATACAAATTGTGAAGGTATATGAGATAATTGAATCCTTTGGAGCAATGGCTTAAGTGATAGAGTAAATTATGAGACTAAAGTGAAAGAAAGAGAAAGAGATATTAAAATATACCCTTGCCGGGTCATTGTTGCTTTAGTGATTATCTCCCTTGCTGGGATGTTGAGAATACTGTTATTGTTCCCTTGCCTGGATTTAATTGTTTAATTGATGTTGTTCCCATGTCGGGATTTCTATTTCTATTATGTTTACTCCCTTGCCCTTTGTTTGTGATTGATGTTTGGGTGAGGAAGAGTGTTAAAGCACGAAGGGTGATGCCCTGCATTGTTTGCTATTGTGAGGAAGAGTGTTAAAGCACGAAGGGTGATGTCGTGCACTATTTGCTATTGTGAGGAAGAGTGATAAAGCACGAAGGGTGATGCCGTGCACTGTATGTTGATATTGTTGTTATTGTTCCCTTGCCGCGATTTAATTGTTTAATTGATGTTCCCTTGTCGGGATTTAATTGTGTAGTTGATGTTCCCTTGCCGGGATTTCTATTTCTATTGTATTTACTCCCTTCCCTTTGTTTGTGATTGTTGTTTGGGTAAGGAAGAGTGTTAAAGCACGAAGAGTGATGTCGTACATTGTTTTCTATTATGAGGAATAGTGTTAAAGCACGAGGTGATGTCGTGCACTGTTTGCTATTGTGAGGAAGGGTGATGCCGTGCATTGTATGTTGAGATTGCTGTCATTGTTCCCTTGCCGGTATTTTATTGTTTAATTGATGTTCCCTTGCCGGGATTTAATTGTGTAATTGATGTTCCCTTGCCGGGATTTCTATTTCTAATCTGTGTACTCCCTTGCCCTTTGTTTGTGATTGTTGTTTTGGTGAGGAAGAGTGTTAAAGCACAAAGGGTGATGTTGTGCCATACGATTTACCATTCCGTACAGATATTCATTGATTATACTGTGAGGAAAGAGAGTTAAAGCACGAAGGGTGATGCCGTGCCATTATTTACATTGATTACATTATACATTGCATAGTGAGGATGAGAGTAAAAGCTTGAAGGGTGATGCCATGCAAGTTTGTGATTTTCTGATTCTTGTTGATATTCTGGTTCTGTTGCTTCTATCTGTATTTGAGGTTTCCTATTTGAAACTGTTATCTCCCCATAGTATGTTCCCCTTTCCTTTATTGATCGATTACTTCCTGTATTTCTTTCCGTTGTATATATATATATATATTCAAACTATACAGGTTTATTTGGTGGTCTGGTCTTAGTCTCGTCACTACTTCGCCGAAGTTAGGCTAGGCACTTACCAGCACATGGGGTCGGTTGTGCTGATACTACACTCTGTGCTCTTTTGCACAGATCCAGGTCATGGACAGCAGCAGTAGTGCAGGAGCAGGCCTTCAGTCCAACGAGATACCGAGGTAGCCTTGCAGGCGTCCGCAGGACCGGCGTCTCCTCTATCTATTATTTCAGTATGTTATCTCATTGTACTCGAGACAAACAGTTGTGTTTTATTTCAGACGATTGTATTTAGTACTCTTAGTAGTTCGTGAGTATTGTGACACCAGTCTTGGGTAGAGGCTTATGTTGAATTTTCCGCATTTCTATTCAGTTTTTTTCTATAATTTATGACTTTCGCTTTATTATTAAATTTCATTGCTTGCATGCGATTGCTAATATTTGATAAAAGAGGTAACATGTTAATGAAAAAGGTAATTAAGGTTTGGCTTGCCTAGCTCCCACTAGTAGGCGCCATCACGACTCCCGAGGGTGGGAAATCCGGGTCGTGACAAGTTGGTATCAAAGCTCTAGGTTGCTTAGGTCTCACAACTCACGGATAAACTTGGTAGAGCTTAAGGGATCGGTATGAAGACGTCTGTATTACCCCCCTGAGGCTGCAAAGTTAGGAATAACTCCACATTTCGTCATCTCCATCGTGCGAATTTATTTTATCATTGATGATTGAACTTGCCTACTCTTGTCCTCTCACAAATCTCGACAACACGCGGAGCGTTTACGACCGAACCAGAGATGAAGCACCATTGACAGCTATGATCAAGGGAAGACACAGAAGCAGAGCGCAGTCTAAAGCTCGAACATTAGCACTTATTGTACAGTTTTAAATGGATCTAGATGCGGATGTTGTAGCTCAGTCAGTATATGTTGGACTAGTTCAGATTCCGGAAGGATTTACAGCTACTCCATGGTTGCAGGATGCACTAGTCCGCTTTTTAAGGCTGGACAAGTTACCAAACAAGTTCCACTCCATTTCAGTTGGAGTTGGCATCCATTGTTCACGCATTGATGATTTGGAGGCATTATCTGTATGGCGTGGCGTGTGAGGTGTTCACGAATCATAAGAGTCTTCAATACTTGTTCAAGCAAAAGGAGTATAATTTCAGGCAGAGGAGATGATGATGGTGTTTTTAGATTGCAGGGGCGAATTTGTGTGCCCAATGTTGATGGGATTCGAGAGCTGATTTTAAAGGAGGCCCATAGTTCCATAGTGTAAAGTCTCTTTTACTTTTTATGTCAATCATCTCCAGTAATATGTGTATTGTACTTTTCTTCTTTTGGGCTGAGAGGGAGGGGCATATAATGCATACTGCTGCTTATGAATCTTTTTTTTTCCTTTGGGTTTCCATTTATTCTGGACCGAAGTATGAGCAGCTTATAAAAAAATAAAAATAAAAATATGAGTGGCGATCGAGTGGAGGAAATATTTTTTCTTTGAACTAGTTTTTACTTTATGAAGCGAGTCTAGGGCCGGAAGGAAATCTTTTGCTGCCCTTAATTGGATGGTGTAGTTTTATAAATGAAATCTTGAAGCCTAATAGGGTAAACTTGTTTGATTTCTACAGCAAAAGATAACAAAATGAAGATTTAGAAACTGGGATGGAGGTGACATATTTTAGTTGATCTCACTAGTTTGAGATTTGAGTTTCAGTAGTGGTAGTAGTAGTAGTAGCACCAGCAGTTTTTATTGTTACTAACTGTGGAATAAGGATATTTCTTGAATTTTGAACGTCCAGTGTTCAGTTGAGACAAGAGACTGGTTGATGCTAGCAAAAATAATTCTTTAGGATTTTCCAACCTGCTTCATTAGTACTATACAATTCACTATCATTAACATTTAGAAGCAGGTTTTGAATATGAAGTTGAATAGAGTACCGGGAACTATGAGCCTCCTCTAAAATCAGCTCTCGAATCCAGTCAACATTGGGCACACAAATTCGCCCCTGCAATCTCAAAACACCATCATCATCTAAGATCACCTGCCTGGTGCCTCCGCGCTGCACCTTGTCTCTAAGGACACACAAATGGGGATCATCAAATTGCCGGTCACGGATACATTCCAATAATGAAGAACAAGCAACCGTACAAGCCAACACTCAACTAGGCTCAGAAATATCCAATCTCACAAATCGATTGGCCAAGCCTGAACATCCAAAGCAAGCGGCCTCTGACTGACCGAAATAAAAGTAAGAGTGCCCATACTACTTGACCCAGGAATGCTACTGAACTCAACCACAACTCACACTTTGAAAATTTTGCATATAGCTGACTATCCTTCAGAGTCTGAAGAACCACTCTAAGATGTTGCTTGTGCTCCTCCTGCCTGCGGGAGTATATCAATATATCATTAATGAAGACTATCATGAACGAGTCCAAATAAGGCCAGAACACTCGGTTCATCAAGTCCATAAGAGCTGTTGGGGCGTTTGTCAACCCAAACGACATGACCAAAAACTCGTAATGCCCGTACCGAGTGCGGGAAGTTGTCTTAGGGACATCGGATGCCCTAATCCTCAACTGATGGTAACCAGATCTCAAGTCAATCTTGGAAAGCACTGAAGCACCCTGAAGCTGGTCGAATAAATCATCAATCCTCGACAAATGATACTTGTTCTTAATAGTAACCTTATTCAACTACCGGTAGTCAATAAACATCCTCATCAAGTCATCTTTTCTTCTTGACAAACAATACTGGAGCACCTCAATGAGAGACACTAGGCCTAATAAAACCTTTACGCAGTAAATCCTGTAACTGCTCCTCCAATTTCTTCACAATACTGATATCGAGACACGGTGCTTGAAGACCTCATAATTACCCAAAATAACGTGCCTCATCTAACGCCACGTAGAGTGGCGCCTACCTTGTAAGTTAAGGCTCCATAATTAGCACGAATTTAGCAAATTTCACACAGATGGTTAATTAGTTTATTTATTTATTTATTGATTAATTAATATTATTATTGTTACACTTATTTTTATACATGAGTCTTTAACAAGCATGACTTCCTACCAGTACTTATAGTAAAAGAAACAAAATTTAATTCACAAGTAATATGCATATCGTGCCACCCGAAACATTCCATTTCCTTCATTTAAATATTTTTCGTTAAGAAAAATTTCAACACGTAATGGTAAACACAGTTAACCCCACAGAATTTCTCAATACAAGTGTTCACATAAGTAGATTTTTGTGTTACGAAGCTCAACCAAAGGAGGAGAATATTAGAAGAATTTTATTAGATAAGCACAACCGAATTAAGTTCAGAAAATCATTACTTTATAATAATTAGAGATTGTTCTTTCAGTTAAAACATTTAATGTAACGACCTCGTCTATACCATAGAAAACATATCAACAGACTGAGTCTCCACCTCTAGGAATCTAACATCCACTTTCGACATTCCGACTCCTTTTTCCCTAGGTTGTCATGTAGTTGAGTTGTAAGGCTACGCGTTCGCGGTGAAGGAAGCTGCAAGGCTACGCGTTCGCGAAAGGGTGTATGCGAACGCGAAGAGGAAAAGAGGGCTAAGTCCCCCACGATCAACAACTCTACGTGAACGCGAGTGTAGGGGTGCGAACGCGAAGAAGGAACGACTCAGAGCTTCGCGAACGCGGAAGAGGCGTCGCGAACGCAAAGAACAAATGGACCTGCAACTGCTGAAGCCAATTTCTGCAATTTTTATAAGTTCGAAAACATTCCGAAACACCTCCGGAACACTCCCGAGCCCTTGGGGATCCTAACCAATCACATGCACTAACTCAACAACATCCTACGAACTTAACCGTGCGATCAAATAGCCAAAATAACATCAAAACAACGAATCAAACCCCAAAATCACTAGTTTTTCTTCAAACTTCATAAACTTTCAAATTCAGAGTTTTAAGTCCGAAACACGTCAAACGACGTCCAATTTCAACCAAACTTCACAGAAATATCTTAAACCACATATAAGACCTGTACCTGGCGCCGGACCCAAAATATGGTCCTGATACCAACACGTTCTAACAAATTTTCATTTCAATTTTACTTAATAATTTCAGAATAACAATTTTACTCAAAAATTCATTTCTCAGGCTTGGGACCTCGAATTCGATTCCGGGTATACGCCCAAGTCCCATATTTTCCTACAGACCCTCCGGGACTGTCAAATCACGGGTACGGGTCCGTTTACCCAAAATCTTACCGAAGTCAAATTTACTCATTTTAATATCAAATCTTAGCATTTTTCACAGAATTTCATATTTAAGTTTTCCGGCTACGAGCCCAGACTGCGCACGCAAATTGAGGCGACTATAAATGAGGTTTTTAAGGCCTCGGAAGCACGGAATGGGTAAGAAAACAGGTGATGACCCTTTGGTTCGTCACATTCTCCACCTCTAAACAACCATTCATCCTCGAACGGACAGAAGAAGGAAGTACCTGAGTCAGGGAATAGATGAGGATACTAGCTCCGCATATCGGACTCGGACTCCTAGGTCGATGCCTCAGGAGGCTGACCTCTCCACTGACCACGAATAGAAGGGTCACTCTTTGATCTCAATTGACAAACCTGCCGGTCTAGAATAGCTATTGTCTCCTCCTCATAAGATAAGTCCTTGTCCAACTGGACAGTGCTAAAATCTAACACGTAAGCTGGATCGCCGTGATACCTCCGAAGCCAGGACACATGAAAAACTGGATGTACGGCTGATAAGCTAGGCGGCAATGCAAGTCTATAAGCCACCAATCCCACTCGATCAAGAATCTCAAACGGCCCAATGAACCTAGGGTTAAGCTTGCCCTTCTTCCCAAATCTCATCACGCCCTTCATAGGCGACACTCGGAGAAATACTCGCTCACCAACCATGAAAGCCACATCTCGAACCTTGCGATCTGCATAACTCTTTTGCCTGGACTGAGCTGTACGAAGCCTATCCTGAATGATCCTGACCTTGTCCAAGGCCTCCTGAACCAAATCTGTACCCAACAACCGAGCCTCTCCCGGCTCAAACCATCCAACCGGAGATCGACACCGCCTACCATATAAAGCCTCATAAGGAGCCATCTGGATACTCGACTGGTAGCTGTTGTTGTAGGCAAACTCTGCTAAAGGAAAGAACTGATCCCATGAACCTCCAAAGTCAATAACACAAGCTCGGAGCATATCCTCCAATATCTGAATAGTCCGCTCGGACTGTCCATCCGTCTGAGGATGAAATGTTGTGCTCAACTCAACCTAGGTGCCTAACTCTCGCTGAACTGCTCTCCAGAAACGCGAGGTAAATTGCGCGCCCCGGTCCGAAATGATAGATACCGGCTCACCATGAAGGCAAACAATATCCCGGATATAAATCTCAGCTAACTTCTCGGATGAATAGGAGACTGCTACAGGAATGAAATGCGCTGACTTTGTCAGCCTATCAACAATTACCCAAACTGCATCGAACTTCTTCCGGGTCAACGGAAGTCCATAGTGATCTTCTCTCACTTCGCCCCTACAATCTCAAAATACCATCATCATCTAAGGTCACCTGCTTGGCGCCTCCGCGCTGCACCGTGTCTCTAAGGACACACAAATGGGGATCATCAAATTGCCGGTCACGGATGCATTCCAATAATGAAGAACAAGCAACCGTACAAGCCAACACTCGACTAGGCTCAGAAATATCCAACCTCACAAATCGATTGGCCAAAGCCTGAACATCCAAAGCAAGCGGCCTCTGACTGACCGGAATAAAATCAAGACTGCCCATACTAGCTGACTTCCTACTCAAAGCATCGGCCACCACATTGGCCTTCCCCGGGTGATATAAGATGGTAATATGATAATCCATCAACAGCTCCAACCAGCTCCTATGCCTCAAATTCAACTCCTTTTACTTGAACAAGTACTGAAGACTCTCTTGATCCCTGAACACCTCACACGCCACGCCATACAGATAGTGCATCCAAATCTTCAATGCGTGAACAATGGCTGCCAACTCCAAATCATGCACTGGATAGTTCTTTTCATGAATCTCAACTGCCTCGAAGCATAAGCAATGACCTTGCCATCCTGCATCAACACAGCACCAAGCTCAATACGGGAAGCATCACAATAGACTGTATAAGGTCATAAACCTGTGGGCAAAACCAGTATCGGTGCCGTAGTCAGAGCCGTCTTGAGCCTCTGAAATCTCGCCTCACACTCATCCGACCATCTGAACTGGGCACCCTTCTGGGTCAACCTGGTCATCAGGGCTGCGATAGATGAGAACCCCTCCACGAACCGACGATAGTAGCCTGCCAATCCCAAGAAACTCCGAATCTCTGTAGTTGATGCTGGTCTAGGCCAGTTCTTGACTGCCTCAATCTTCTTCGGGTCTACCTGAATACCCTATGCCGACACAACATGACCCAGGAATGCTACTGAACTCAACCATAACTCACACTTTGAAAATTTTACATATAGCTGACTATCCTTCAGAGTCTGAAGAACCACTCTGAGATGTTGCTCGTGCTCCTCCTGCCTGCGGGAGTATATCAATATATAATCAATGAAGACTATCATGAACGATTCCAAATAAGGCCTGAACACTCGGTTCATCAAGTCCATAAAATTTGTTGGGGCATTTGTCAACCCAAACGACATGACCAAAAACTCGTAATGCTCGTACCGAGTGCGGGAAGCTGTCTTAAGGACATCGGATGCCCTAATCCTCAACTGATGGTAACCAGATCTCAAGTCAATCTTGAAAAGCACTGAAGCATCCTGAATCTGGTCAAATAAATCATCAATCCTAGGGAAATGATACTTGTTCTTAATAGTAACCTTATTCAACTACTGGTAGTCAATACACATCCTCATCAAGTCATCTTTTCTTCTTGACAAACAATACTGGAGCACCCTAAGGAGAGACACTAGGCCTAATGAAACCTTCACCTAGCAAATCCTGTAACTGCTCCTCCAATTCCTTCACAATACTGATATCGAGATACGATGCTTGAAGACCTCATAATTACCCAAAATAATGTGCCTCATCTAACGCCACCTAGAGCGGCGCCTACCTTGTAAGTTAAGGCTCCATAATTAGCACGATTTTAGAAAATTTCACACAGATGGTTAATTAGTTTATTTATTTTTTTATTAATTAATTAATATTATTATTATTACTCTTATTTCTATACATGAGCCTTTAACAAGCATGACTTCCCACCAGTACTTATAGTAAAAGAAACAAAATTTAATTCACAAGTAATATGCATATCGTGCCACTCGAAATATTCCATTTCCTTCATTCTAACATTTTTCGTTAAGCAAAATTTCAACACATCATGGTAAACACAGTTAACCCCACAGAATTTCTCAATACAAGTGTTCACATAAGTAGATTTTTTACGAAGCTCAACCGAAAGAGGAGCATATTAGAAGAATTTTATTTGCTAAGCATAATCGAATTAAGTTCAGAAAATCATTACTTTATAATTATTAGAGATTGTTCTTTTAGTGAAAACATTTAATGTAACGACCTCGTCCATACCATAGAAAACATATCAACAGACTAGGTCTCCAGCTCTAGGAATCTAACCTCCACTTTCGACATTCCGACTCCTTTTTCCCTAGGTTGTCATGAAGTTGAGTTGTAGCTGCAATGGGGCACGTAGTAGCCTGAGTGCTCTGATGAAATATGACTCTCCCAAGTCTAGGGAAATTTCTACCACCAGCCGACATAAAGTATCAACCTGTCCTGAGTTCGTCCAAAATTCCCAGCTTTATCCCTCGCAAAAATTTCCGGCCTTATACATTCCAAACCAAAACCGATATGACATGCGGCCTCGCAATCTATTCCTTGGTAGTGGACTTCCCCCACGTGGCACGAAGTCATAGGTCACAATACCTGATAATCCACGATGTTAAACTTCCCAGCTCATATAAATCAACCCCGTTGCTTTACACTTATTCCCATGGTGTGCAATACTTCACGGAAGCGGTCAAGAAAATCATCTGGGTATTCAAATATACTACTGAAATGGAGTTGAACTTGTTTGGTAAGTTGTCCAACCTCAATAAGCGGACTAGTGCATCCTGCAACCATAGAGTAGCTATAAATCCTTCCGGAATCTGAACTAGTTCAACATATACTGACTGAGCTAACCTCCGCATCTAGATCTATTTGAGACTGTACAATAAGTGATGATGTTCAAGCTTTAGACTGCGCTCTGCTTATGTCTCTTCCTTTGATCGTAGCTGTCACTGGTGCTTCATCTCTGGTTCGGTCGTAGACGCTCTGCGTGTTATCGAGATTTGTGAGAGGACAAGAGTAGGAAAGTTCAATCATCAATGATAGAATAAATTCGCACGATGGAGATGAATAAATGTGGAGTTATTCCTAGCTTTGCAGCCTCAGGGGGATAAATACAGACGTCTTCGTACCGATCCCTCAGACTCTACCAAGTTTATCTGTGAGTTGTGAGACCTAAGCAACCTAGAGCTCTAATACCGACTTGTCACGACCCGGATTTCCCACCCTCGGGAGTCGTGATGGCGCCTACTAGTGGGAGCTAGGCAAGCCAAACCTTAATTACCTTTTTCATTAACACGTTAGCTCTTTTATCAAATATCAGCAATCACATGCAAGCAATGAAATTTAATAATAAAGCGGAAGTCATAAATTATAGAAAAAAACTGAATAGAAATGCGGAAAATTCAATATAAGCCTCTACCCAAGACTGGTGTCACAATACTCACGAGCTACTAAGAGTACTAAATGCAATCGTCTGAAATAAAAACACAACGGTTTGTCTCGAGTACAATGAGATAACATACTGAAATAATAGATAGAGGAGACGCCGGTCCTGCGGACGCCTGCAAGGCTACCTCGGTATCTCGTTGGACTGAAGGCATGCTCCCGCACTACTGTTTCTGTCCATGACCTGGATCTGTGCAAAAGAGCACAGAGTGTAGTATCAGCACAACCGACCCCATGTGCTGGTAAGTGCCTAGCCTAACCTCGGCGAAGTAGTGACGAGACTAGGACCAGACCACCAAATAAACCTGTATAGTTCGAATATATATATATATACAACGGAAAGAAATACATGAAGTAATCGATCAATAAAGGAAGGGGGAACATACTATGGGGAGATAACAGTTTCAAATAGGAAACCTCAAATACAGATAGAAGCAACAGAACCAGAATATCAACAAGAATCAGAAAATCACAAACTTGCACGGGATCACCCTTCAAGCTTTTACTCTCGTCCTCACTATGCAATGTATAATGTAATCAATGTAAATCATGGCACGGCATCACCCTTCGTTCTTTTACTCTCTTTCCTCACAGTATAATCAATGAATATCTGTACGAAATGGTACATTGTATGGCACGGCATCACCCTTCGTGCTTTACACTCTTTCCTCACAATAGCAAACAGTGCATGGCATCAGCCTTCATTCTTTAACACTCTTCCTCACCCAAACAGCAATCACAAACAAAGGGGAAGGAAGTACACAGATTAGAAATAGAAATTCTGGCATGGGAACATCAATTACACAATTAAATCCCGACAAGGGAACATCAATTAAAAAATTAAATCCCGGCAAGGGAACGATAACAGCAATCTCAACATACAGTGCACGGCATCACCCTTCGTGCTTTATCACTCTTCCTCACAATAGCAAACAGTGCAAGGCATCACCCTTCGTGCTTTAACAGTCTTCCTCACAATAGCAAACAATGCACAGCATCACCCTTCGTGCTTTAACACTTTTCCTCAGCCAAACAGCAATCACAAACAAAGAGCAAGGGAGTAAACAGAATAGAAATAGAAATCCCGGCAAGGGAACAACATCAACTAAACAATTAAATCCCAGCAAGGGAACAATAACAGTAATCTCAACATCCCAGCAACGGAGATAATCACTAAAGCAACAATGACCCGGCAAGGGTATATTTTAATAACTCTTTCTCTTTCTTTCACTTTTGTCTCATAATTTACTCTATCACTTGAGCCAATGCTCCAAAGGATTCAATTATCTCATATACCTTCACAATTTATATTTCAACCTGAGCCAACGCTCCACGAAGCTTAAAGATCGCAATTCCTTTCACATACTCGTTACAACATATAAAAATCATCAATTAAGAATGGAAGTTGTAACAAAAACCAAAATTTTTGCAATATAAGGACTCACGGTCATGCTAGACATCAATGTGTAGATACTCGTCACCATGCCTATACATCGTACTCGACAATTAACAAGTAGAAAATAAGACATAACTCAACTCTTATTCCCTCAAGCTAAGGTTAGACCAAACACTTACCTCAACTTCCACGGCCAAATAAATCCACAACAACCGTTTTCCCTCTCGAATTCGGCAACTCAATCAAATCTATACAATAATGACTTCATAATATCAATATATGCTAAATAAATCAAGCCTAATGCCTAATTATATATTTCCAAACTTTCTTCCCAAAATCCCAAAAATCGACCCCGGGCCCGCTTAGTCAAAACACGAGGTTCGGACAAAAACTATGTCACCCATTCACCCACGAGCCCGAATATATAATTTGTTTTCAAATTCGACCCCAAGACGAGGTCTAAATCTAAAAAAAAATCAAAAGGCCCTAACTCAACCCAAATACCCAATTTTCTACCATAAATTACATGCTTTAGGCTTAGGAATTCAGTAGATGTTGATGAAAAATGAAGGAAACGAGTTAAGGATTACTAACCCACGAAGTTTTGGTGAAAGGAAGCTTCAATGGACGCCTAAGGACCTTAGAGAAGAAGGAGTTCGTGAGAACCTAATGAAATCCCGTAGCTACTATTTCTGAAAATAAAAAGATATAACTGCGCGAAAATGCCCTTCGCGTTCGCAACAGGCAGGTCGCGTTCGCGAAGGGTAGAACTTGGCAGACTATCGCATTCGCAAGCTGAGGGATGCGAACGCAAAGAGAAAAAGACTGGGGGTCCTGGAATTGGTGTATGCGAACGCGCGGAACCTTACACGAACGCGGTAAAGGAAGCTGCAAGGCTACGCGTTCGCGAAAGGGTGTATGCGAACGCGTAGAGGAAAAGAGGGCTAAGTCCCCCAAGGTCAACAACTCTATGTGAACACGAGTGTAGGGGTGCGAACGTGAAGAAGGAAAGACTCAGATCTTCACGAACGCGGAAGAGGCGTCGCGAACGCGAAGAACAAATGGACCTGCAACTGCTGAAGCCAATTTCTGCAATTTTTCTAAGTTCGAAAGCATTTCGAAACACCTCCGGAACACTCCCGAGCCCTCGGGGCTCCTAACAAATCACATGCACTAACTCAACAACATCCTACGAACTTAACCGCGGGATCAAATCGCAAAAATAACATCAAAACAACGAATCAAACCTCAAAATCACTAGTTTTTCTTCAAACTTCATTAACTTTTAAATTCAGAGTTTTAAGTCCAAAACATGTCAAACGACGTCCAATTTCAACAAAACATCACGAAAATATCTTAAATCACATATAAGACATGTATCAGGCGCAGGACCCAAAATACGGGCCCGATACCGACACGTTCTAACAAATTTTCATTTCAGGAGGCTGACCTCTCCACTGAACACGAACAGTAGGGAAACTCTTCGATCTCAATTGACGAACCTGCCGGTCTAGAATAGCTATCGGCTCCTCCTCATAAGATTAGTCCTTGTCCAACTGGACAGTGCTAAAATCTAACAAGTGGGCTGGATCGCCGTGATACCTCCGAAGCATGGACACATGAAAAACTGGATGTACGGCTGATAAGCTAGGAGGAAATACAAGTCTATAAGCCACAAATCCCACTCGATCAAGAATCTCAAATGGACCAATGAACCTAGGGCTAAGCTTGCCCTTCTTCCCAAATCTCATCACGCCCTTAATAGGCGACACTCGGAGCAATACTCGCTCACAAACCATGAAAGCCACATCTCGAACCTTGCGATCTGCATAACTCTTTTGCCTGTACTGAGCTGTACGAAGCCTATCCTGAATGATCCTGACCTTGTCCAAGGCCTCCTGAACCAAATCTGTACCCAAAAACCGATCCTCTCCCTGTTGTTTTAGAGGTGGATAATGTGTCCATTCATGCTTCTGAGGCCTTCAAAACCTCATTTATAGTCACCTCGATTTACGTGCATAGTCCGGGCGCGTAGCCAGAAAACTTAAATGTGAAATTCTGTGAAAAATGCTAAGATTTGATATTAAAATGAGTAAATTTGACTCCGATCAACATTTTGGGTAAACGGATCCGGACCCGTGATTTCACGGTCCCGGAGAGTCCGTAGGAAAATATGGGACTTGGGCGTATACCCGGAATCGAATTTCGAGGTCCCAAGCCCGAGAAATGAATTTTTGAGTAAAATTGTTTTTCTGAAATTATTAAGGAAAATTGAAATGAAAATTTGTTAGAACGCGTTGGTATCGGGCCCGTATTTTGGGTCCGGCACCCGATACAGGTCTTATATGTGATTTAAGATATTTTTGTGATGTTTGGTTGAAATTGGATGTCATTTGACGTGTTTCGAACTTAAAACTCTGAATTTAAAAGTTTTATGAAGTTTGAAGAAAAACTAGTGATTTTGAGGTTTGATTCGTTGTTTTGATGTTATTTTGGCGATTTGATCGCACGGTTATGTTTGTAGGATGTTGTTGAGTTAGTGCATGTGATTGGTTAGGAGTGTTTCGGAGGTGTTTCGGAATGTTTACGAACTTAGAAAAATTGCAGAAATTGGCTTTAGCAGTTGCAGGTCCATTTGTTCTTCGCGTTCGCGACGCCTCTTCTGCATTCGTGAAGCTCTGAGTCTTTCCTTCTTCGTGTACGCACCCCTACACTCGCGCGCAGAGTTGTTGACCCTGGGGGACTTAGCCCTCTTTTCCTCTTTGCATTCGCATACACCCTTTCGCGAATGCGTAGCCTTGCAGCTTCCTTCACCGCGTTCGCGTAAGGTTCCACGTGTTCGCATAGACCAATTCCTGGACCCCCAGCCTTTTTCTCTTCACGTTTGCATCCCTCAATTCACCGAACGCGATAGTCTACCAAGTTCTACCCTTCGCGAATGCGACCTGCCTGTCGCGAACGAGCAGGCATTTTCGCCAGTTATATCTTTTTATTTTCAGAAAGAGTAGCTACGGGATTTCATTAAGTTCTCATGAACTCCTCCTTATCCAAGGTCCTTAGGCGTTCATTGAAGCTTCCTTTCACCAAAACTTTGTGGGTTAGTAATCCTTAACTCGTTTCCTTCATTTTTCATCAACATCTAATGAATTCCTAAGCCTAAAGCATGTAATTTATGGTAGAAAATTGGGGATTTGGGTAGAGTTAGGGCCTTTTGATTTTTTTCTAGATTTAGACCTCGTCTTGGGGTCGAATTTGAAAACAAATTATATATTCGGGCTCGTGGGTGAATGGGTGACATAGTTTTGGTCCGAACCTCGTGTTTTGACTAAGGGGGCCCGGGGTCGATTTTTGGGATTTTTGGAAGGAAGTTTGGAAATCTATAATTAGGCATTAGGCTTGATTTATTTAGCATATATTGATATTATGAAGTCATTATTGTATAGATTTGATTGAGTTGCCGAATTTGAGAGGGAAAGCGGTTGTTGTGGATTGATTTGGTCGTGGAAGTTGAGGTAAGTGTTTGGTTTAACCTTAGCTTGAGGGAATAAGAGTTGAGTTGAGTCTTATTTGCTACTTGCTAATTGTCGAGTACGATGTGTAGGCATGGTGACGAGTATCTACACATTGATGTCTAGCATGACCGTGAGTCCTTATATTGTGAAAATTTTGGTTTTTGTTACAACTTCCATGCTTAATTGATGATTTTTATATGTTGTAACGAGTATGTGAAAGGAATTGTGATCTTTAAACTTCGTGGAGCATTGGATCGAGTTGAAATACAAATTGTGAAGGTATATGATATAATTGAATCCTTTGGAGCATTGGCTCAAGTGATAGAGTAAATTATGAGACGAAAGTGAAAGAAAGAGAAAGAGTTATTAAAATATACCCTTGCCGGGTCATTGTTGCTTTAGTGATTATCTCCCTTGCTGTGATGTTGAGACTACTGTTATTGTTCCCTTGCCGGCATTTAATTGTTTGTGATTGATGTTTGGGTGAGGGAGAGTGTTAAAGCACGAAGGGTGATGCCGTGCATTTTTTGCTATTATGAGGAAGAGTGTTAAAACACGAAGGGTGATGTCGTGCACTGTTTGCTATTGTGAGGAAGAGGGATAAAGTACGAAGGGTGATGTCGTGCACTGTTTTTATGTTGAGATTGTTGTTATTGTTCCCTTGCCGGGATTTAATTATTAATTGATGTTCCCTTGCCGGGATTTAATTGTGTAACTGATGTTCCCTTGCCGGAATTTCTATTTCTAATCTGTGTACTCTCTTGCCCTTTGTTTGTGATTGTTGTTTGGGCGAGGAAGAGTGTTAAATCATGAAGGGTGATGTCGTGCACTGTTTGCTATTGTGAGGAAAGAGTGTAAAGCACGAAGGGTAATTTCGTGCCGTACGATGTACCATTCCATACAGATATTCATTGATTATACTGTGAGGAAAGAGAGTAAAAGCACGAAGGGTGATGCCGTGCCATGATTTACATTGATTACATTATACATTGCATAGTGAGGACGAGAGTAAAAGCACAAAGGGTGATGCCGTGCAAGTTTGTGATTTTCTGATTCTTGTTGATATTCTGGTTCTGTTGCTTCTATCTCTATTTGAGGTTTCCTATTTGAAACTGTTATCTCCCCACAGTATGTTCCCCCTTCCTTTATTGATTGATTACTTTCTATATTTCTTTCCGTTATATATATATATTCGAACTGCACAGGTTTATTTGGTGGTCTGGTCCTAGTCTCGTCACTACTTCGCCGAGGTTAGGCTAGGCACTTACCAGCACATGGGGTCGGTTGTGCTGATACTACACTCTGTGCTCTTTTGCACAGATCCAGGTCTTGGACAGCAGCAGTAGTGCGGGAGCAGGCCTTCAGTCCAGCGAGGTAGCCTTGCAGGCGTCTGCAGGCTCGACGTCTCCTCTATCTATTATTTCAGTCTGTTATCTCATTGTACTCAAGACAAATAATTGTGTTTTCTTTCAGACGATTGCATTTAGTACTCTTAGTAGTTCGTGAGTATTGTGACACCAGTCTTGGGTAGAGGCTTATGTTGGATTTTCCGCATTTCTATTCAGTTTTTTTCTATAATTTAAGACTTTCGCTTTATTATTAAATTCCGTTGCTTGCATGTGATTGCTGATATTTGATAAAAGAGGTGACGTGTTAATGAAAAAGGTAATTAAGGTTTGGCTTTCCTAGCTCCCACTAGTAGGCGCCATCACGACTCCCGAGGGTGGGAAATCCAGGTCGTGACAAGTTGGTAAACTTCTCATGTTTGCTCTTATTATTTTGAGAGTAAGGTGAGATGTGCTAGGAATAGGCCCAATAGCAACACGGTCGAATGTGTGAATGATACATTATATCTGCCTATGTCCATATTCAATCAACTAGGCCGATGTTCTAAGGATGTTAGAAAGAGAAGTTTGAGTGATATGGAGTACAAGTCAGCTACACTTCACGTGTTACTAAATTGTCCCGAAGTTGTACCATTTCTCAAGTATTTATTTACTAGTTATCAAAATATAAAATTTAATGTGATTACATCTCAATGCAACTACTAAAAATATTTGATGTGTCACAGTCACTTTGTGGGTCAATTTGGCCATGATGCTGAATATACAGGATTTGATACGCGGTTCAAAANGGGACCTGGGCTTCAGGTCACAACAATGTCTAAGTACGTTGTGAATGGTTATAAGTTTCATATAGAGGATTGCTCTAAAAATAAAAATAGCAACAACAGCGGGGTATGGGTTCAAGGAGGTGATGGCAACCAAGTTGGAGATATTGATTATTATGGTGAGCTCAAAGAAATAATTGAACTAGAATATGCAGGTTGGCCATATAAGAAATTGATACTCTTTAGATGCAAGTGGTTTGACCCACATCCAACAAGAGGTACAAGAGTACACAACCAATACAACATAATTGAGGTTAATCATACAAGGGAGTATGATCGCTATGATCCTTTCATAATTGCACATAATATTAGGCAAGCGTATTATGCTCGTTATCCATTGCGGCGGATTAAGTCCGATCTGTGGGTTGTAATTAAAACTAAGCCTGTAGGTAGGGTGGAAGTCGAGAATGTGTTAGATGTTGCTTATCAAAACGATATCTCCAGTGTTCACCAAATAGTGGATGAACTTTTAGAAAATGATTTGGAATATCTTGAACACATATTGGAAGAAGTTGATATATATGAAGTAACAATTATAGAAAATGAGGAAGTAGAATCAACTGATGAAGCTCAAACTAGTGAGGAAGAAGAATTCTCGGACGAGGAACAATACGTCGATGAGCTTTAAAAAGTTGGTTTCTTAAGTAACTATCATTTTATAGCTAGTTTCTTATATGTTTCAATCTAAATATGTATTATATTATGCAGATGACAGGCAAGGGTCAAGGTAACGATGAGCCTACTAGTTCTCGGGGTCGAAAAAAGGCTAGTAAGGGAAAGAGGAGGGTACAAGATAATCCTCCATCTTTTCCACCCTCTTCAGAGATGTCGATGCCTGCGCCTATGTCGTATCCTCCACCCGATGGCTATTATGGGGTGCCACAGCATCACCAGCCCTACGTCTTTGTGCAGACACCGGGTCTTTCATCACATGGCCATAGGACTGTACGTCCGTCATACAATCTAGCTGCCTCACGACCACATGGATCACATTCATCCGTGTCACAGCCACGGGGGTCACAGTCATCAGTGTCACAGCCACTTGCGGTCGATCCAGCTATGTCGCAGTCACAGGGATCACAACCATCTTCATCAGGGACTCCATCTATTTCAGGCCTTCGCCTGCGAGATTGTAGCTCTGACCCCCTACACCTTCCACACATGCCTCTAATGTACAAGTTTAGGACAATGACTCTGATGATGACGAGCAGGTGCATTATGATCAGTATTGCAGGATCATCTTAGTCCCTGAGGGTGATGGGTAAGAGTAATTTGTTATTTTTAGGTCTATTGTTTTGTACAGTTTATACTAAGATATTAATGTGTTCTCCATTTTTGTTAAATTTCAGGTTCATCCCGAGTAATATTACTACGAGGATAATCACCAAAGCCACCAGATAGCTTTATGATGCCCCCTATACGAGTTGGAGTGAATTCCCATTCACTTTGAAGGAGCAAATTTTCAATAAATTTAAGGTATAAATGTTCTTTTAAGCAGTATAATTATTTATATTTATGATATTTCCATATAATATTTAACTTTTGAAATACAGAGCAAGTGTATATGGGAATACCGCTATAGCGCGGAAGTGGCTGCAAATTTTAATTTCAAAGCTCGGAAGCGGTTGTCGCATAGTTTCTCCAAAGCTAGACAGTTCAACAAGAAGCCTGGCTGGTTGCTTCAACATTTATGGGAGGATTTGCAAAGGCAATGGCTTACCGCAACCTTCTTGCAGAAGATCGAAAAAGGAAAGAAAGCACGCGCATCCGAGAAGAGAGGCTCCTTGCACACTGGAGGTGCGATCAGCCAAGGGACAATAAAAAGAAGATTGGTACGTAATTGATTAATTTATTTTAATTTTCAAAGTATATCTATTATGTTTATTAACTAAAATTTATGAATTTTCAGGAAAAGAAGTTGGGCCCTCCAATGAAGCAAGATGAGTTATTCAAGGAGTCTCATATTGTCAAGAAGAAGAAAGAGACGGATCAAGAAAGGTGGGTCGAGGGCCGAGCCTCGACTGTACATGTAAGTTTTCACTTTTCATTAAGTATTTTGATTTACACTTATATAAATTTTGAAATACTAATTCAATGTAATTTTTCTTATAGGATCGCTTCACAACTCACATGGAGGAATTCATACGTAGTCAGCCACCTAATGAGTCGGGCGAGGCAATCCAACTTTCGGACAAGAATGCTGAAAGAATATGGAAAGAGGCTGCTGGCGGTGCAAAATGGGGGAAGGTATACGGGCTTCCTACTAAGAAGTTCCATTGCTATCACTGTGGAATGCAAGGAATAGGGACTTCCTCGCAAGGCGAGCAACTTCGTGGGGAGAGCCTCTCCGCTATGCGGGAGAGTGTGACAAAGCTCACATCCGAGCTAAAAGCTTCCAAGGAAAGAGAAAAGCTTAGAGATGCTCAGTACGTTGGCATGCAAGCTCAGTACCATGGCATGCAAGCTCAGCTCAAAGCTCTCCTAGCTTCTGGAGCTTTTCCGATTCCCCGGTCTCGCGAGTCATCGCCAGTGGCTCAACTTGAACGTGAGCGTTCCTTCCGTCCTCCCCGTGCTAGTTCCTCCCGTCCTCCTCGTGATCGTTATTCTCGTCCTCCACAAAATGACCCTTCTCATTACCGTCTTGATAATGAAGATTCATCAGACGGTGATGATAATGATGTTGAATAAAACAGTCCTTGAGTACTTTTATATACTTTGAAATAGACAATAGAATCGATTTTCGAATGGGCTTGTAATAAGTGTTAACTTAGTTTTGTTAGTTTAGTGTGTTAGTTCTATTGAACTTTATCTTTGTTGGTTTTAATGTTGGTTTTAATTTTGTTGTTGTGTTATTGTTGTTGTTGTTGTTGTGTTGTTATTGGTTTAATTGTTGGTTTTGTTGTTGTTGTTGCTTGTTGCTTGTAATAGGAACTTTGGTATGCTGGCAGGTGGTGTAGCTGCCAAAACAGGCAGTTTCTGCCAAAATTATACCCAGTTGGTCGCTTTTTTATTTAATTTTTTTTCTGGGCAATATCGACCAATTAGGAATTAGCGACCAATTTCGGTCGCTTATGTATAAAAAAAATTAAATTCTATAAATTAGCGACCAATTGTGGTCGCTTATGTTTAAAAAAATTAAAAAAAACGACCAACTTTGGTCGCTATATTCCATATTTAAAAATATAATATTTGGTTTATAGGCCATAGTTGGTCGCTATATTTTGAATAAAAATAAAAAAAACGTAATTTAACTATAGAGACCAACTTTGGTCGCTAAATTTATATTATTAAAATATTAAAGCGACCAAAGTTGGTCGCTATATTTATACCTGGAATATTTGGTCCCTAATGTAAAGGGATCAACAAAATAGCGACCAAGCCCTATTGGACTCATTTTGGTCGCTTTTTCACTGTCTAGTGACCATCTTTTGTCGCTTTTGGTGGTCGCTTTTTCTCGAATTTTTAGTAGTGAAATAATTTAATCAACATTGATATACAGTGCATTTAAGAAAAAAGATTCACACAACTTCATGCAAAAAGAAGAGTTGTGGCTAGGGGAATGCGGGGTCTATGTGTATCAAATATTATTTATTACGAATGCAAGGAGGGGCATTATTTTTAAAAATACAAACAATGCAGGAGCTCGTATGAAATGACATATATGCCCTTGGTCGACTATCTTTCCTTTTCTATAAAATAGAAATTATTTTTACTTTCTCTATGAAAACTTCTATCTAACTAAAACAAAATTAATAATTTTACCAAATGAAAAAAAGGTTCACGGTACTTCCCGCAAAAACAATCTAATCAACATTGGCATACATTGCATTTAAGAAAAAAGATTCACTCAACTTCATACAAAAAGAGAGTTGTAGCTAGGAGAATGTGGGGTCCACGTGTATCAAATATTACTTATTATGAATTCAAGGAGGGACGTTATTTAAAAATACTAACACTTATAAAATGACATATATACCCTTAGTCGACTATCTTTCCTTTTCTATATAATAGAAATACCAAGTAGAATGAATTAATTGATGAATCCCTTTGAGTATTTTAAATTTGCAAATGAAGTTATTAATGTTACAACAGATTAGTTTTCTGTTTTCATAACCCATTGAGCCTTTCGGGTAGTGGATAAAGGTAAAAATAGTATGAGTTAGTCATGTTTTGAATTGGTCATTCAAAAATAACTAGCATTTGCAAAGTCATTAAAAAATAACCAATATTTTGGTGCAATACGAAAAGTTCTAGCATAATATACTGGAGATCGGTACACTTGTGTATGAACTTCCAGCATATTATGTTGGAACTCTAACTCGCGAAAAGTTCCAGCATAATATACTGGAGATTGGAGCACCTGTGTATGAACTTCCAACATATTATGTTGGATCGGTATATTATACTGGAACTCCAGTATATTATGATAGAGTTCCAGTATACTTATGTTGGAACTCCAGTATAATATGTTGGAGTTCCAGTATACTTAGCTGGAATTCTGGTATAATATACTGGAGTATTTTTCGAATTTTGAATAATATTTTCGTTCATATTTATCTTTATATGAAAAATGACTAAATTTTAATTACTTTGAAATTATAATTATTTTTGAATGATCAGTAATACATATTTTTAAATTTCTACCCGGGAAAAGGGAGTGTGATGTGTTGCAGCTACTGTCAATGGGTAGCATGCTACAGAATTTTCGTGGCCCATTGTCATTGACTTTCTTTAATAGGGACCTTTTCGTTTCTTTTCTGTTTCTTTTCAATGTTTATCGGACCTACTAAAACCAATAAAAGAATATATTTCTTAGATTTCCATCATGGGATTGTGCATGGGAATCTTTGTTTCTACAACTTTCCACGATAGTCTAAGTCGTCACCAATCGCTCAAATTTAATTGGTGAGATTTTAAGTAAAGTTGGATAACCAATAGTTATTGAGATTAATGTTTTAAAAGGCTTTCTTGGTTTTGGTTTTGGCGCTCTCTCCAAAGCGAACACTATCAAAACGTCTGAAGGCTCACTTATGAGGCTTACTTCAGTGAAACTTACATCCAAAAGCCTTCCACTATATGTCCAAAACATGCCTAAAATGCTCGACGCTTGGAGTTTGCCTATCACTTCATTGTATAAATCATGCATCAAATTGTATGATTAGCATTGTCGACACTCAAATTCCGAATGATTAAAGTTCTATTTATCTATAAATATATGGAGATTAGAAGTAACTCAAAATAATGAGTCATAATATTGCATATCTTCTAATTGAGAACATCACGATGGTGAATATCATCTAAATATTTTTTCTGAAAATAAATAGTCAAGATTTACATCTTCACTTACTACAAATCTTCATATCTTAGTTTTATGTTCTCTCAAAATTATTAAATTTTTTTGGGCTATTTGCAAGTAATTTTTATGTTTACTCATATGAAGTAATATTTTAAATTACAATATTGATAAAGTCGATTGATTATTAACTTTTTAGAGAGATAAACAGTGTAGTTTGATAATATTTTTAAAAAAATTATAATCTTTTAACTTTTTGAAAGATAAGATGTTATAGTTGATTTTTGTCTCATACTAACTCTAATACTTTGAATTATTTATCATTATTAGAAAAAGTTAGACATTTATATTTTATGAGTTATTTAATCCTTTTAAGAAATATAAACTTTTAATGTACTTTATAATTTAAATTTTTTAAAGATCCATGGGCCTTGCACCTTATGTCTTGGGCTTACGCCTCGCCCCTCGTTAAGTAAAACTTCTCATTTCATGCCTCGCTTTTTGTATCATTGATTGAGTTAAGAGTTAAATTAGAAAATAGAGAAAATTTGCTTTGAATTCCGTCAGTTTTGACGGGTAAATATCATCAGCCAGTTCACTCATAATAAGGATATATTTGAAACCAAAGTCAAGCGGAGGATAAAATTGTTCTATTTTCCATAGTTGAACGGCACATCTAAACTAATCCACTCACAATAAGGGCATGCGTGAGACCAAATTATAAGTATAAATTATTAGACAAAAAAGTGCTAAACTACCTTGTAACAAAATCATATCTTGGGCTTCTTGGTTTTTTTTTTTTTTTTTTTTTTTTTGATTTCCCATCCGGTGTTTGGTATCTGCATTAGAGCCTGATTATATCCGGATTCACGCCACGTAGGGCCCCATTCGAGGAAAAGCGCTCTCTACCAAGGATTTTTCCATACCCAGGGTTCGAACCCGAAAACTCTGGTTAAACAAAAAAACAGTCTCATCCACTGCACCGTATCCTTTGGTGGTTGCTTCTTGGTTTTCGTATTAAGCCTTTCCCTAAGAGAAAGTGGATATTCGAAGAGTTGACTTTGAATGTCTTACACATGTTTTTGAGCAATTTTTCCTTGATCATTATAGAAATTGTCTATGCTATCTGTAGTCGAATCAAGAAGCAGCTAGTGCATCCTGTTCGAATTTGTTTGTCAGTTTCTTCTTGTTCGCATACTAAACGTAGTATCTATATATATGAAATCTGTACTCAAAAGAATTAGGGAGTGACCCACTTGCTATAACTGAACCATACAAATCAAAAGGTTAATAAGTGATTGTTAGATTTTTGTTTTTTTTTTTTAGGGAAAATGACATTGCCTATCGCTCTCAAAATAATAATCGACTAATATATATCTTTGGTATATTTTTTTGTATATATTTTTTGGATATATATAATACGCAAAAGATCACTTTTAGCACACGACTAAAACTAATATATATATATATATATATATATATTAGTTTTAGCCGTGTGCTAAAAGTGATCTTTTGCGTATTTTTTTATAAACTCACATATATTATATTTAGAATAATTGTATGTTGGTTGTTATTACTATAAGGTTGGCTAAATTAACGTGATTTACTAAGGTTTAAAGTTATATGGGCCAAAAAGACACCTATGTGAGTGGGACTTTTTCGTATAGATACGAAATTTTAAACTTATTTACTCGATTTATCTAAGTTTTTTTATTTATTGAAAATAACTAAAGTTTTTTACAAAATATATTTAAATTCGATCAAAACCACAAGTTATCTATAACTTCAATATAATTTTTTTTGTACAGAATCTGGTCAAAACTACAATTTACATATAATTTATATATAACTTGTATACAATTATGCTATTTTTATATATTTTTATGTCATTTCGACATCCGACATACAAAAAATATACAATCTATATATGTATTTTTCTTCGAGTTTCAATATGCTAAAAGTGATCTTTTGCCTATTTTTTATAGACTCACATATATTGTATTTGGAATAATTGTATGTTGGTGTTATTATAAGGTTAGCCTAAATTAAAGTGATCTGCTAAGGTTTAATGTTAAATGGGCCAAAAAGACACCTATGTGAATGGGACTTTTTCGTATAGATATACAATTTTAAAATTATTTACCTGGTTTATCTATGTTTATGTACAGAAAGTAACTAAAGTTTTTACAAACTATATTTCAATATGATCAAAATTATAATTTATCTAAAACTTAAATACATTCTTTTTGTACATAATCTGGTCAAACATATAATTTATATACAGTTTGTATACAATTATGCTATTTGTATATATTTTGTATGCTATTTCTACACCCGGCATACAAAAAATTAATATACAAATTGTATATGTATTTTTCTTCGAGTTTCAATATGAAATTCTAACCAAAATCACCTCGAATCTTCATGTAATTCCCTCAAAATTATTACATGACTCTAAAGGATATTTCCAATCATTTACAACAACACTAAATCCAGACAAATAATAATTTTATAAAATTTAATCTTTAATTCAAAGTTTTGAAACTTTTTAATGGTTGTCAGTGAAATTTAAACTTATGTCTTCACTTTTCACTGGCCCTTAAACTTAGCAGATATCCAAATTAGCAAAAACTAGAGAAGATTTTGAATATGTATTTCGTATTTTCTTATTAAAAAATGAAAAACTCAAGGAGTGCTTTGAATTGTTCAAATAGCTAACAATGTTGATTTTAAATTAGTTTGGCAAAATTAGTGCGCGAATATATTTTGTAATT
Organism: Nicotiana knightiana; assembly: GCA_005239525.1. NCBI lineage: Eukaryota > Viridiplantae > Streptophyta > Magnoliopsida > Solanales > Solanaceae > Nicotiana > Nicotiana knightiana. Next base: position 22,601 of record ML425775.1, on the reverse strand, counting down.
CTAGAATATCCAATCTAGATTTCAATTCGAAGCGGCAACAAAGTGACAGAACAATAGAAATTTGAGAACAAATAGCAAAGGTTAAGTTAAAACTTTAATATTGAGGGTAAATCAATATAAAAAATATATAGAAATAAAAATCTCTAAGTGAGAAGTAAAACTTGAGATTAATATATTTTCATAAGTGTATTCATAAAAAGGAAAAGGAAAATAGAAAAGGATTATTGGTGGTTAATTATGGTTTTGCCGCATTAAATCACGGCAAGGTTACGGTGTTTGTTTGCAGATGATCGCAGCCTTGAAACAATGCTTGGGTTTATTGAAAAAATTCAAAAACTTTGAGACTGCAGGAGGAATTAATGGTAGTTCTGGGTCTCATTGTTGGTCCCTTCATAAGATAGTAGATCTTTTTATAATTGGAGAAAAACGTTATAGAATGAAATGAATGTATTACAGTTGTATCTCGAAGGAAGTATTTGAATTTTCAGACAAACTTGAATTTAATAATGACGTATATAGCACATGATATACATACGTTATATATTAATGGGGTAACTGAACCCATTAACGTATAGCGCACGCGATTATTTCATGCACAATATATCGCTCATCCTTTCTTTTAACACTTATTTTGAACGCTTGAGTTCAATTTATTATTACTTTGGTTCCATCCCCTCTAACCACATGCGATGTGATGTCTTCTATTTGGCGATAAATATGAAGGTTAAGGAAGAATTGATCAAGTTTGATTTTTGTGAATTTGACCTCGAAACAAAGTTTTGATGAGTCTGTTAGGTCCGTGTGGTGATTTTGGAGTCGGACATATGCCCGGATTTGTATTTGGATGTTGCTAGAAGGTTTCAGCACAAATTGACGAAAGATGAAAATTTGAAGGTGTGAAAAGCTCATAAGTTTGACCGAGAGTTGACTTTGAGTATATCAGATTCTGATTGAGATTTCGGGAATTGAAATAGCTTCGTTATTTCATTTGGGACTTGTGAGCAAAATTTTGGTTCATTCCGATTTAATTTGGTATGGTTCGGTGCAAGTTTTGGAAGTTAAAAGTTAAAAGTTCATTGATTTTTTATTTGAGGTATGATTCGTCATTTTTATGTTGTTTGATGTGATTTAAAGCTTCGAATAAGTTTGTATCGTGTTTTAAGACTTATTGATATGATCGAATGAGGTTCCGAGGGGCTCGGGTGTGTTTTGGATCATTGATTGAGAAACTACTTAAGTTAAGGATTTGGAGTTTGACCATGGTTAATATCGGGTCAAGATGACCTCTTTTCGGTGGTTTGAGTGCGCAAACAAGTTCGTAGCAAGTTTTATGACTGAAACACATATATGATTTCTATCCAGGAGGTTCCAAATGAGTTTTGGATGCTAAAACGAAAATTCTTTCGTTGCTGATTTTCTGGTGTAAAATAATTACGAAAATGTCCTTTTGTATCCCTTAAATTTCCAGATATCATTTGGAACTTCAAAACATCATATCTTCCTCATGTTAAAGCCAAATTGGGTGATTCAAAAGTCTATCTTGACTGAAATTTCACACGAAATCCATTAGAAACATCAAAAGCGAGTTTTGGGATAGTTTGGTACACAAAACGAGGTAGAACAGCTGGGGGGAAAATATTTAATACCAAGGGTCTGTTCATTTGGTCATATTTTGAGATGAGGAGCCCGGATTTGGGTAATTTTTAGGTGATTTTCACCATATGAATTGGGTTAAGTATTCTCTACTCATTTTTTATTTTATATCATGAATCTATCTTTGTTGTTGGCATTTGATATAGGGTTCCAAAAGAGAAATTTGGGGTTTTAGCCTAAAGTTTCATAAAGTGAGTTTTTGAGTTTTGACCATTGATTCGGAGTCAGATTTGAGTGAAACTAGTATGGTTGGACTTATAACTGAATGAGTTATCGGATTTTATAAGTTTTGTCAGATTCCTATGTGCGGGCCCAGATTGGATTTGGGATGATTTTTGGGCTTTGATTAAAGATTCGACCTTTATCGATTGAGTTTGTTTCCTTCTGCATTATTTGATGTATTTGAGTTGATTTTGGCTAGTTTCGAGTCTTTCGGAGGCCGATACGTGCTGGATGGCATTTTGGAGCATCGTCTGGCTTTTTCAGTTATGGGTTTGGCTTGTTCGAAGTAAGTAACACTTCTAAACTTGGTGCTGAAGGTATGAGTCCCTGAATTGCGTGTTATGTGATTGATGTTGAGGTGACGCGCATGCTAAGTGACGGGAGTGTGGGCATGCACCGTGTAAATTTTGATTCCGATTTTGATGGAACTGTGTAGCTATCTTCTCCGAATATTTTCACTGTACTCGATGTGTTAGAATACCTGAGCTATAAATCATTCTAGAAATCATGTTTAGGCATATGTTGGTATTATTGGGACCCAGTGAGGTCATTTTTGTTATTGAATTATATGTTTAAATTGCAGTTTCGTACTCAGTCATATTTATTCATTGCATATCATATCTCAGTCTCTGTTGCTATTTATTGATACATTATATCATCATTTTTGGGAGAGTTTCATGACATTGTGAGCACGAGAGATTGGAGAGATTGATAATTGAGTGAGGCTGAGGGCCCGAGCTGTGAGTGATATATGTATATATCTGGATCGGATTACACTCTGCAACGAGCCTTATGGATGTGTATCTGTGGATAGGGTTGCCCGTCACAACGAGCCTTATGGCTATACATATTTATGGGATCGGGCCGCACGTCGCAATAGGTATTATAGATTTATGCCATGTTTGGCTTGATATAGAGCTTGGGCTGAAGGAGATCCTCCGGAGTTTGCACATACCCCCAATGAGTGCGGTTGATTTATATTGAGGGATGGATCTTTCCCTGGGCATGAATCTTGCCCGAAACATTTATATTTGGGGATGGATCTTCCCCGGGCTGGATTGGCCTTATACAATACTAAGTGATTGATTGGCAGTTGCTATGTATATATTCGGGATGGATCTTCCCTGGCCTGGATTGACCATATACCTAAGTGACTGAGCATCTCGAGTGATTGAGCATGATAAGTGGAAAGTGTGAGATAGTGAGATTGAGTACTCTAAGAGTGTGAGTACATCAGTTCATCTCTGAGATACATTGCATTGACATGTACAGATGACATACATGCATAGAGATGTGCTTTCCTCATGTTGTACGGTATCACGTCATTCCTGACTTCTCACACATATTGACATATAGGCATATAGATGTATTTTTCTCATGCCATTTGAAAATGAAACATTTACCCGTTGAAAGCTTTTTGGGAAAAATTACAGTTATCAAACTTACTCATATTTTTGGTGATTACAGTAAAAAGATTTGTATTTTTACTGATTTATTTGAAAAATAGGCTTATTTTCTGGAACTGTGAACGTGCTGATAATTTTATCTTTCAGTTACTTCTTTTGTTACTATTATTATATTTTTATGAACTGTTGTTGGTTAATGGTGTCAGACTACGACCTATGTCCCAACTCGTCACTACTTTCAGCATAAGCTTAGGTTTTTTACTTATTGAGTACATGGGGTCGGTTGTACTCATACTACACTTTTTCACCTTGCGTGCAATTGTTGGATGTTGCTGTTGCTATGATCGGAGGGAGCTGGCTTTGAAGATGTAAATGTGTTTCGGTTGTAGCTGCCTCTTATTCATGGTAGCCTTAGATTTATAGAAAATTGTTATGTACATTTCGAACAGATGATGTATTTATTCCATACCAGCTTTGTAAACTCTAAATCTTAAAAGCTCATGATTTGTACTAGCAGTTCTTGGGAAATGTATAAGATTAAGATAATTTCTTTTATTTATTTGTCTCATTAAATTTCATTGGTGTTGGTTTATTGTCAATTGGCTTACCTAGCGGGTAAGGTTAGGTTCCATCATGACTAGTTGGATTTCTAGTCGTGACAAGTTGGTACCAGAGCTCTAGGTTCTACAAGTCATGAGTAAGTGTCTAGTAGAGTCTTGCGAATTGGTATGATGACGTCCATACCTATCTTCGAGAGGCTAGAGGGCATTTAGGATAAACTTCCCATTTTTCTTTCTTTATCGTGAGGCATTGATTCAGCTTGAAGCGTAACTCTTTGAATTCCTTCCACACATTCGTATGCACATATGAGCGCTCGGTATCAGCTGTATGCCGGCGACCTATGATTCCATGGATGAGGTGCGAGATGTGAGTTATGTGTGCTGATAAAGGGCCAGTCTAGAGGACTTGAGGCTAGGTTTTGGCTGTAGCTTGCGCACGAAGATTTTGATTGTGTGAGCATGTGCTTTTGGACTTATACGTCCAGTAGTGTCCTTATGAGTGGAATTTGTGACTCGATGAGTGGTTGAATGGCTATATTACCAGTATGATGTGACTATGGGAAGTGTTCAGATTGTTTGAATGTGATGAGAAGAGTTTGCTTGAGATGTAAAAAGGAATATTGGGTGCTTGATTTTATGTACAGTCTCGATTTATGGGTGTGTTGAAGGATCTTTCATGTTGTTTAATTGTGGAGTGAAGTAGATTTCATATTGTGTTATGAGTTTAGACTCAAGAACATTAAGTGATGGCGTAGTAGTTGTGGTTGTTTAAGGGTATAGAGATATGTCAGTTTGAGGCAAAGTAGGTGGTTTATCTCCTACGGGGTGTCCTAAGGTTGTGTGATCCCTACGTTGTTTTTGTAGAGAGTTCTCCATTACTAGTAAATTATATGTGTTGCAATTTGAGTTTGAATCACTTGTGAAAGTTGGCTTAACTGTTACAAGGCTGAATGCGAGATTTGCAGATAATTTGAAGTATTAGATGGTTTGTGTTACATGATCTTATGAAAGATTTAGTTGAATCTCACTTTAGTAATGGGGTATGGTTATTGTAAGTTATCAAATGTTTTATTCCATGGCCTTGAGAAAAGTGAGTCTACTATCAATGAGTTCATTGCACAATTATGTGTTGTATTAGTTTAAGTTTGAGGTATACTCGTGAATCAGTTATGACTTGCAGAGGTTGAGATCGAGGATGACTCGAGTAAAGGAATTTATGGATACGGGTAGTATTACGCTCTATGGGTATATGAAAATCATGGAATGATTTGAGTTTTTAATTCATGACGGATGTAGTGTGCTTGGAGTAGAGGTTCACTCGGTTGTGCAGAGGAGTGTCATCGTGCTAATGGGGCACAAGTCGTTTGGCCTATTTGGGGCGGTGCAATTGAGATTTGAGCAGAGTGGTTGACTCTCAATAATGGTTCTAATGGATTCAAGATTTATATGTAGCAATTGAGAATTTTGGATTGTTATATGGATAGAATCTGAGATTTGCATTGGATGGTGTCAAGAATCGTGGTATTTCTATATCATTATGGATTCTACATTTCAGTATCAGGAAGGTGAAGGAAATAACTTTAGATTCATCGAAGGTCTCTTCAGAGTGAGTGTCTCGATTGTGGCACTTTTGGGGTGCTTAAGAGGAAATACAACGACTTATGGGCCTTAGGGCTGTGTGAATTTATTTTAGGATCTCGTAGGGTGAGTTTTGCATTAAAGGTCGTGGTGTTATGGCAAGGATAATGTCACCTTGAGGGTAATTCAGAAGGAACTAGGAGAAATAGGACAGTTTGGTAGTAGGTTGGATCAGCACGGTAATGAGTATGATCGGTTCTTGGGGTACTTATGATATGGTGAGTCTCTACAGTTGCTTAGTGGCAATGCTCTTGGGTTTGGCAACCTGCGTAGCTTGGTTGAGTTAGAGGGATTCGATTCAAATAGCTTGGTTATGTGAAAATGGATTCCAAAGAGTTCTCGATGATTTCTATCACGGTTCGAGGTAGATATTACCGCTGTGAGGAGAATGTTGGCATTGTGATTTTCTCCTAGATGGGATGAATGGAAGGTTTCCGACTGACCGATTATGTACTCTCCTTGTGACTCAGTGTTAATTATGAGATCCTTGTATTTTTTCATATGATGGAATGATTGATGTGATGTGTTGTGTGGGGTTAAGATTTGCATGTGCTGGGTCACGAGTCAGTTTTGAAGGGAAGGTCATGAATTCTTAAGCAACGCAGACGATTTAATATGACTGGGTGAATGAAAGTACTATTTGGTATTGCTTGAGGAGAGTGTACATTTTAGAAACGCGTACTGAGTTTTGACTTACAGATGCTTCATTGATATTGCAGTACTTGCCTGGTTAATTGACTGGTGATATTCGTATTTTTGCTATGTGGAACAAGAGAATTATAGAAGTATTCCCCATGGGGTGATCGTGTATGAGAGATATGTTAGGAATTCGGGTGGTGGAGTTGGGATCAAATATGGTGATTCATGTGTTCAATGGATTTGGAGACTGGGAGTTCTTAGGAGCAGATTGTTTCGGGGTTGTGGACTGTGAAGTTGTGTCCAAGGCTAGCCAGATGATAGTATGTGTTATGACTCATTCATTGTGGACTTTCGGAGTGTTATTTACCTATTATAGGTGGCCAGAGTTAATTTGGGGTCCATTGGTAGGCCCAATAAGGATATGTATTCTACACTGGGTCGGATTGGTTGACTCCATACTGCCATTGTGAGGGATGTGTCATTCGGTTAATGTTGAGCTTATTCGTGTTCTGATATGTTCTACGAGTTACCTTTCTCTGCTAAGAGGGGTTTTGATTCGTTAGTTATATGCACACATGGTGCAGTTCTATTTGGGCCTATAGCGAATTTTGAGTGAGATGGTTATTTTGGTGATGCATGATCGATTGCACATTGGTTATGTTCTTTGGGGGTTGGTGTGGCATTGTGTTATTTGCTTCTCCGTGTTTAGGGTTATGCACCTTGGGTACTTGATGTCGAGTTGGATATTGAGCAGGGTGGCTTGAGGAATTTCATATGGATCAGTGTTTGGATGGGGTCACGCATTGCAGCGGGTTTATATTAAGATATGATCTTTGGTGTTAGATTTGTGTGTCTTGGTTATACTAGGTATGATGGGTTCGTAGCATTTCGGTTGTGGTGGTACTTGTTGAGCTTGCGGGATGGTTCTCTCGTTTGAGTCTTTTTCCATGATTGAGTACATTTGGATTGTTGCTTGTTGGTGCACGAATCGCAAGGGTTGTTGCTTTAGATTGTATTAATGTGGCATGTCACTAGAGTGATTTTGTTGAATGAGATGAGGTCATTTGAACTAGAATGGATACTATCGAATATGATTATAGCATGTATGAAGGATAATATCGGAAGTCGACTTAGAAATTGGCTATAGTTCTTGTCAAAGGAGGGAGAGCTCCATGACATGCTGGTCTGATAAGGGGTTACCAGTTTCTGCGTGTTTCGTTCATCATCGGCAGTGTACGAAGGTTTTAGAACGGGTTTTTGTTTGATATGAGATTTATTACCAGTACCAATTTATTTTTAAGCAACTACGGTGATTAGAAATTATTTCTATGAGTATTTGAGTTATGTGGTATATCATGTGATTGTGTCTTGGGTTACGGTTAAGGCTCGATGCAGTTTATTCAGACTTATACAGTGTACATATGCGAGATTTGTGTCTTATAGGAAATTCCAGATGTTACAAAATTGGATTCCAAGGTTTATGGGCTAAGGTTGAATTAAGGATCTTCAATTAGGTTGTGTCGTCAGGCTTATATGGATTAGGGTGATATGGGATCACCCCTGGGTATGTTCATGGTAAGGTTACACGGCGATTTAATGGCTTTGGAACGACTCTTGGCACGTTCGAGGAATAACGTATGTTTAAGTGGGAGAGAACGTAACGACCTGATCAGTCGTTTTGAGCATTTGCACTTTGCTCGGTAGTTTGAGGGCAAGATAGTTTTGCATGATGTATTATGATTTGTGTGAATCATCGGTTTTGGTTTTCAGGTTATTCGGAATTCATTTGGAAGAATGATTCTCAACTAGAAAGCTTTAAGTTGGAAGAGTTGATCAAGTTTGACTTTTGTCAATTTGACCTTGGAACGGAGTTTTGATAGTTTCATTAGGTATGAATGAAGTTTTTAGACTCGGACGTATGTCCGGATTTGCATTTGGATGTTTCTAGAAGGTTCCGGCACAAATTGGCAAAAGTAGGAAATTTGAAGGCTTGGTAAGTTTATAAGTTTAACCTAGAGTTGACTTTGAGGATATCGGATTCAGATTATGGTTCTGGGAATCGGAATAGCTTTGTTATTTTATTTGGGACTTGTGTGCAAAATTTGGGTTCATTCCGGGTTGATTTGGTATGTTTCGGCGCGAGTTTTGGAAATTAAAAGTTCAAAGTTAATTTTTCATTTGAAGTGCGATTCGTCGTTTTTATATTGTTTGATGTGATTTGAAGTTTCGAATAAGTTCGTATCGTGTTTTAAAAAATTTTGGTATGATCACATGGGGTCCCGAGGAGCTCGGGTGTGTTTTAGATCATTGGTTGAGAAGCTAGTTAAAGATTTGGAGTTTGACAACGGTCAATATCAGTTCAAGATGACTTATTTTTGGTGTTTTGAGTGCGCAAGCAGGTTCGTTTCGTGTTTTATGATTGAAACACATGAATGGTTTGTGTCCGGGAGGTTACGAATGAGTTTTGGGTGCAAAAACGAAAATTCTTTTGTTGCTAATTTTCTGGTGTAAAATAATTACGAAAATGTCATTTCTTATCCCATAAGTTTCCAGATTTCAATTAAAACTTCAAAACATCATATCTCCTTCATTTTAAGGCCAAATTGGGTGCTTCAAAGCCTATCTTGACTGACATTTCACAAGAAATCCGTTGAAGGCATCAAAAGCGAGTTTCGGGATCCTTTGGATCACTAAACGAGGGAGAACAATTGGACAAAAAATATCTAATACCAAGCTTTGTTCATTTGGTCATATTTTGAGTTGTGGAGCTCGGATTTTGGAAATTTTCACAATATGAATAGGGTTAAATGTTCTCTACTCATTTTTGATTTTATATAATGAATCTATCTTCAGTTTTGGCATTTGACTGAGGGTTCCAAAAGAGAAATTGGGGGTTTTAGCCTAAAGTTTCATAGAGTGAGTTTTTGAGTTTTGAACATTGATTCAAAGTCGGATTTGAGTGAAACTAGTATGGTTGGACTTGTAAATGAATGGGTTATAGAATTTTGTTAGTTTTGTTAGGTTCCAAGGTGCAGGCTCGGGTTGGACTTTTCAGATGATTTTTGGGTTTTGGTTAAAGATTCGACCTTTATGGATTGAGTTTGTTTCCTTCTGCATTATTTGATGTATTTGAGTTGATTTTGGCTAGTTTCGAGTCGTTCGGAGGCCAGTACGTGCTGGATGGCATTTTAGAGCATCGTCTGGCTTCTTCGTTTATGGGTTTGGCTTGTTCGAGGTAAGTAACACTTCTAAACTTGGTGTTGAGGGTATGAATCCCTGAATTGCGTGTTATGTGATTGATGTTTAGGTGACGCGCATGCTAGGTGACGGGCGTGTGGGCATGCACCGTGTGACCGTTGTCAAACTCCAAATCTTTAACTAGTTTCTCAACCAATGATCTAAAACATACCCGAGCCCCTCGCGACCCCATTTGATCATACCAAAAAATCTTAAAACACGATACAAACTTATTCGAAACTTCAAATCACATCACCGTGTGCATGGTATGCTAGATGTCATTTCTGTTATTGAATTATATGTTTAAATTGTAGTTTCATACTCAGTCATATTTATTCATTACATATCATATCTCTATCTCTGTTGCTATTTATTGATACATCATATCATCATTTTTGGGCTAGTTTTATGGCATTCTGAGCCCAAGAGATTGCAGAGATTGATGATTGAGTGAGGCCGAGGGCCCGAGCTGTGACGACCCAAATGGGTCATCACCTATGTTATTACCCATTCCGTACTTTCGAGGTCTTGAAAACCTCATTTGTATTTGCCTCAATTTGTGTGCGCAGTCCGGGCGCGTAGCCGGACAGCTTAAATATGAAATTCTATGAAAAATACTAAGACTTGATATTAAAATGAATAAATTTGACTACAGTTGATATTTTGGGTAAACGGACCCAAACCCATGATTTGACGGTCCCGGAGGGTCCGTAGTAAAATATAGGACTTGGGCGTATGTCCGGAATCAAATTCCGAGGTCCCAAGCCCGAGAAATAAATTTTTGAGTAAAATTATTTTCTGAAAATATTTAAGGAAATGGAAAATGAAATCTGATTAGAAAGTAATGGTATCGGGCCCGTATTTTGGTTCCGGCGCCCGGTACGGGCCTTATACATGGTTTAAGATATTTCTGTGAAGTTTGGTTGAAATTGGACTTCGTTTGATGTGTTTCGGACTTAAACATGGAAAATTTGATGTTTTATAAAATTTTATAGAATTCATGGACTTTGCGGCTTAATTTGACGTGTATGATATTGTTTTAGCGATTTAATTGCACGGGCAAGTTCATAGGATGTTATGTGAGTTAACTGTAAAATTTGGTAACATTCCGAGATGTATAGGTCAGTTCGGCACGTTGTTAGCGAAGTTTAGAAACCTTAAAATTCCTAAGTTGGTTCTTGAGGTTTGGGGGTGTGATTTCAAGTTTTAGCATTATTTTGAGTGTTTCGAAGGATCGAGCGAGTCTGTAATATGATTTGCGACTCGTTGGTATATTTGGACTAGGGCTCGGGTGGGCCCAGGTGCCTTCCGGGCACCTAACGGGGCTAAAAACCAGCAAACAAGGCTGTTGGTGCACCTGCTCTGGTGTGACCGCACGTGCGGTTGCCCAGCATCGCAGGTGCGGTCCCAGGCATCGCAGGTGCGATCACCAGTGGCCTGGCCAGCCATTGCAGGTGTGGAGCATCTCACGCAGGTGCGAGACCACGATCACTCTTTAGGCAGTGTGTTTAAGTACGGGTTTTAAACCCATTTCTCTCATTTTTCATCTTCTTCCTTAGGCGATTTCCTACATTTTTAAGAGCTTTCGACCAGGTCTGGTAATGTAAGTAAATTCCACCCATAAATTTGTTTCATGCATTCATCTTAGCCTAATTAACTACATAAACTAGTGCAAAAATTCAAGAAAATGGGTAGTGACCTAGAACTTGTGATTATTGAGAAATTTCCTGTGAATTGTCCATGAAAGCAAGTAAAAATCGTGTATTTATGATCCTTAGGCTTTGGGTGAGTGTTTCCTTCGAGGGTTTAAAGAATCCGAGCGAGCTGGCCTGGGGTCGAATTTTTATAATTTTGAAAGAATGCTAGGAAATGGATAATTAGGCCATGTAGATGAATCATTGAATCCTTATTGATATACTTGAGTTGATTATGTCTAGATAATACCATTCCGGAGTTGAATTATAAAGGAAAGGCGGTTTTAGAGGGTTGATTGCTATACTTTGGACCCGAGGTAAGTGTTTGGTCTAACCTTAGCTTGAAGGAATAAGAGTTGAGTAGTATTTTCTATTTGTTAATTGTCAAATACGATGTATAGGCATGGTGACGAGTATATATATATTGGTGTCTATCATGTCCGTGAGTCCCTATATTGTGAATATTCTGACTTTGTTGTAATTTCTATGCCTAATTGAGGATTTCTATACGATATAAAGGGCATGTGAAGGGAATTGTAATCTTTAAACATCTTTGGAGCATTGGCTCAAATTGTGAAACGAATAATGAAAATATATGAAAGAATTACATCTTTGGAGCATTGGCTCAACTTGTGAAACGAATAATGAACGTATATGAGAGAATTACGTCATTAGGAGCATTGGCTCAAGTAATAGAATAAATCATGGAAATGAAAGTGAAAGAAAGAGAAAGAGTTATTTCTTGCCGGGTCATCATTGTATAGTTCCCTTGCCGGGATTTGATTGTTTAGTTGATGTTCCCTTGCCGGGATTTGATTGTGTGGTTGATGTTCCCTTGCCGGGATTTAATAGTTTAATTGATGTTCCCTTGCCCTTGTTTGTGATTGTTGTTTGGGTAAGGAAGAATGTTAAAGCACGAAGGGTGATTCCGTGCCATGTTTATATTTATTATGAACGAGGGGACATTCTGTGCCATGTTTACATTGATTATGCACGAGGGGACATTCCGTGCCATGTTTATGTTTATTATGCACGAGGGGGCATTCTGTGCTATGTTTATATTGATTATGCACGAGGGGACATTCCGTTCCACGTTTATATTTATTATGCGCGAGGGGACATTCCGTGTAATGTTTATATTGATTATGCACGAGGGGACATTCCGTGCTATGTTTATATTGATTATTCACGAGGGGACATTCCGTGTCATATTTATATTGATTATGTACGAGGGGACATTCCGTGCCATGTTTATATTTATTATGCACGAGAGGACATTTCGTGTGGTATTTTATATTGATTATGCACGAGGGGACATGTCGTGCCGCATCTTTCACTGATTAATCTGCCTTGCTATTTCCCGTTATTATATTTCAGATATTTCAGACTGTTGTTTTTGTTTCTGTCATTTCAGTATTTGCTATCTCTTACCCCCTGCGTATTCTCCCCGTAACTGTATTCTTGTTTAGTTTCTGTTATATTATTGAAATGCACAGGTACATTTTCTTGTCATGTCTTAGACTCGTCACTACTTCGCCGGGGTTAGGCTCGGTACTAACTCAGTACATGGGGTCGGTTGTACTGATGTTACACCTGTACTTCTTTATGTTGTGCAGATTACGCAACCGGACCCAGAAGACATCATTAGTGGGAGTGTCTTCCATCTTATCATATAGGCTTCAAGGTATACCCGCTGGCGTTCGTGGGCCTTGGCGTCTCTTCCATCCCTATGTCGTCGATTCTGTCTTATTTTTCCTCTAGTTTCAAAGGCAGACATGTATTTCCTTTCAGACTTGTATTTAGCACTCTTGTAGACAGTTCGTGAGTTTGTGACTCCATGTTTTGGGAAAACTTACGCGTTGTTGTATTATGTTATCCTTATTTAGCATGAGACCGTATTTATTTCCGCTGTTAAATTGTGAGCCGTTTAATTTATCCTATTAAATTGATGTTAATATGCTAGTTTATCTATACACATTGGCTTGTCTAGCGGGTTCAACATTAGACTCCATCACGGCCCGATGGTGGGATTTCAGGTAGTGACAAGTTAGTATCAGAGCTCTACGTTACTTAGGTCTCACAACTCACGGAAAACTTGGTGGAGTCTGAGGGATCGGTACAGAGACGTTTGTATTTATCCCCAGAGGCTGCGAAGTTAGGATGACTCCATATTTCTTTTCTTCTCTGTCGTGCGCTATGATTCTGAGTACTGATTGAGTTTCTATTCTATTCACTCACAGATGGCGAGGACGCGTGCTTCCCTTGGTTCCACCCAGCAGCCTGACACTCCGACTACAGCTCCTACTCGTGGTCGAGGTCGAGAACGAGTCCGTGCTAGAGGCAGAGGCCAGGGCCGGGCTCAGCCTAGAGCAGCAGCCCCAGTGGAGGACCCTCAGGTCGATTCTGACGAGGAGTTCCCGGTTCCGGCAGTCCCAATTGGACCAGCTCAGGTCCCAGAGGGGTTCATAGCTACCCTAGTGATTCAGGACGCCCTTGTCCGTCTAGTCGGACTCATGGAGAGTGTAGCACAGGCGGGTCTTCTTCCTACAGCACCATCCGTCACTCAGGCTAGGGGAGGTGCCCAAACTCCTACCGCCCGCGTGCCAGAGCAGCTAGCTCCACAGTTTCAGACTCTGGCACCTCAACCAGCTGGAGTAGCTCAGTCGGGTATTGCAGCATCGGTAGCAGAGGGAGCACCTATGTCAGCAGATGATTTGTTGAGACAGGACAGGTTTACTAAGTTATTTACTGCTACTTACACTGGTTCACCATCAGAGGACCCCCAGGATTATTTGGACAGCTGCCATGAGGTTCTTCGGAGGGCATAGTGGAGTCGAACGGGGTTGACTTTGCTATTTTCGGTTATCTGGCGCAGCCAAGAGTTGGTTGAGAGATTATTGCCTAGCCAGACCAGCTGAATCTACACCTTTGACTTGGACTCAGTTCTCGAAGGTATTTTTGGGGAAGTTCCTTCACATCACTCAGAGAGAGGACTTTCGAAGGTAGTTTGAGCGTCTTCAGCAAGGATCCATGTCCGTCACTCAGTACGAAACCAGGTTCATTGCTCTATCCCGACATGCTCTTATGATACTTCCCACTGATCGGGAGAGGGTTTGGAGGTTTATTGAGGGATTGGCCCGGCCTATTAGACTTCAGATGGCTAGAGAGTCAGGTATATATATATCGTTCCAGGATGCGGCCAATGTGTCCAGGAGGATTGAGATTATTTTGTCACAGGGTGGTGGTCAGGGGGCTGACAAGAGGCCCTGTTATTTCGGTCGTTTCAGTGGAGCCTCATCTGGAGGCAGGAATTCTTCAGGCAGAGGTCATCCTCCCAGACCTTTTCATTCAGCTCTATAGGTTTCCCATGGTACTTCAGGGGGTCGTGGTTATCAGATGCACTATTCCGGTAGGCAGCCTTACAGCACCGCCACTTCAAAATTTCCAGGGTGGTTATCAGGGTCGACAGGACCAGTTCCAGAGTCAGCAGTCACATCAGCAGAGGCCTTGTTATACTTGCGGTGGTTTGGGGTATATTTCCAGGTTTTGCCCCCGAGATTTTGGTAGGTCTCAGCATCAGGGTTCTCATGCCATGGTACAGGCACCAGGTGTTCCACAGCCTGCCCAGCCAGCTAGAGGTGGGGGTAGAGGTGCTAGAGGTGGAGGTAGAGGTCATAAAGGTGGAGCTCAGGCCGCCATAGGTGGAGGCCAGCCAGCAGCCGGCCGTCCCAGAGATGTGATTCAGGGTGGTGGGGCCCAGCCCCGATGTTATGCTCTTCCAGCCAGGCCAGAGGCCGAGTCTTTAGATGTGGTCATTACAGGTACTATTCGGGTCTATGACAGAGATGCTTCAGTGCTATTTAATCTGGGGTCTACGTATTTGTATGTGTCCTCCTATTTTGCACCATACCTGGCCATGCCTAGTGATCCACTGAGTATTCTTGTTTATGTCTCTACACCAGTGGGTGATTCTATCATGGTCGATCGTGTCCATCATTCTTTTGGTGGTGATTGGGGGTCTTGAGACCCGTGTTGATTTGTTGCTTTTAGGTATGGTCGACTTTGATGTTATATTGGGGATGGACTGGTTATTCCCATATCATGCTATCTTTGATTTTCATTCCAAGACGGTGACCTTAGCCTTACCAGATTTGCCCCGTTTGGAGTGGAAAGTAACTCCTGGTCATTCTACCCGCAGTGTTATTTCGTACGTGAAGGCTCGGCGTATGGTCGAGAAGGGGTGTTTGGCCTATTTGGCTTAGGTGTGCGATTCCAGTGTTGAGGTTCCCTCTATTGATTCGGTACCCGTGGTTCGTGAGTTTCCTGAGGTCTTCCCTTCAGACCTGCCGGGGATTCCAACCGACAGAGACACTGATTTCTGCATTGATCTGTCTCTGGGCACCCAACCCATTTCTATTCCGCCGTATCGCATGGCCCCGCCAGAGTTGAAAGAATTGAAGGAACATTTACAGGATTTGCTTGGGAAGGGTTTCATTAGACCCAGTGTTTCTCCCTGGGGTGCTCCAGTATTTTTTGTGAAGCAAAAAGATGGTTCAATGAGGATGTGCATTGATTACCGGCAATTGAACAAGGTCACAATCAAGAATAAGTATCCACTGCCAAGGATTGATGATTTGTTCGACCAACTCCAGGGTGCCAAGGTATTTTCAAAGATAGACTTGAGATCTATCTACCATCAGTTGAGGATTAGGGCATCCGATGTCCCTAAGACAGCTTTCTGCACTCGGTACGGGCATTACGAGTTTTTGGTCATGTCGTTTGGGTTGATGAATGCCCCAACAGCTTTTATGGACTGGACGAACCGAGTGTTCAGGCCTTATTTGGACTCGTTCGTGATAGTATTCATTGATGATATATTGATATACTCCCGGAGTCAGGAGGAGCACGAGCAACATCTCAGAGTGGTTCTTCAAACTCTGAAGGATAGTCAGCTTTATGCAAAGTTTTCGAAGTGTGAGTTCTGGTTGAGTTCAATTACATTCCTGGGTCATGTCGTGTCAGCAGAGGGTATTCAGGTTGACTCGAAGAATATTGAGGCAGTCAAGAACTAGCCTAGACCAGCATCAGCTACAGAGATTCGGAGTTTATTTGGATTAGCAGGCTATTATCGTAGGTTCATGGAGGGTTTCTCATCTATTGCTTCCCGTATTGGGCTTGGTGCAGTGTTGATGCAGGATGGCAAGGTCATTGCTTATACTTCGAGGCAGTTGAAGATTAATGAGAAGAACTATCAAGTGCATGATTTGGAGTTGGCAGCCATTGTCCACGCATTGAAGATTTGGAGGCACTATCTGTATGGGGTGGCGTGTGAGGTGTTCACGGATCATAAGAGTCTTCAGGACTTGTTCAAGCAAAAGGAGTGTAATTTGAGGCAGAGGAGTTGGTTGGAGCTGTTGAAGGATTATGATATTACCATCTTATATCACCCGGGGAAGGCCAATGTGATGGCCGATTCTTTGAGTAGGAAGTCAGCTAGCATGGACAGTCTTGCTTTTATTCCGGTCAGCCAGAGGCCGCTTGCCTTGGATGTTCAGGCTTTGGCCAATTGATTTGTGAGGTTGGATATTTCTGAGCCTAGTCGAGCATTGGCTTGTACGGTCGCTCGTTCTTCATTATTAGAGCGTATCCGTGATCGGTAGTTTGATGATCCCCATTTGTGTGTCCTTAGAGACACGGTGCAGTGCGGAGGTGCCACGAAGGTGACCTTAGATGATGATGGTGTTTTGAGATTGCAGGGGCGAGTTTGTGTGCCCAATGTTGATGGGATTCGAGAGTTGATTTGAGAGGAGGCCCATAGTTCCCGGTGCTTTATTCATCCGGGCCCCGCGAAGATGTATCGGGATTTGCGGCAGCATTAATGGTGGCATAGAATGAAGAAGGATATTGTGGCGCGGTGTTTGAATTGTCAGCAGGTTAAGTATGAGCATCAGAGGTCTGGTGGTTTATTCCAGAGGATTGAGCTTCCCGAGTGGAACTAGGAGAGGATCACTATTGAATTCGTTACTGGACTTCCGTTGACCCGGAAGAAGTTCGATGCAGTTTGGGTCATTGTTGATAGGCTGACCAAGTCAGCGCATTTCATTCCTGTGGCAGTTTCCTATTCATCCGAGAGGTTAGCTGAGATCTATATCCGGGAGATTGTTCGCCTTCATGGTGTGCCGGTATATATTATTTTGGACCGGGACGCATAGTTTACCTCACGTTTCTGGGGAGCAGTTCAGCGAGAGTTAGGCACCCAGGTCGAGTTGAGCACAACATTTCATCCTCAGATGGATGGGCAGTCTGAGCGCACTATTCAGATATTGGAGGATATGCTCCGAGCTTGTGTTATTGACTTCGGAGGATCATGGGATCAGTTCTTTCCTTTAGCAGAGTTTTCCTACAACAAAAGATATCAGTCGAGTATCCAGATGGCTCCTTATGAGGCTTTATATGGTAGGCAGTGTCGATCTCCGATTGGATGGTTTGAGCCGGGAGAGGATCGATTGTTGGGTACAGATTTGGTTCATGAGGCCTTGGACAAGGTCAGGATCATTCAAGATAGGCTTCATACAGCTCAGTCCAGGAAAAAGAGTTATGCAGATTGCAAGGTTCGAGATGTGGCCTTCATGGTTGGTGAGAGAGTATTGCTCCGAGTGTCGCCTATGAAGGACGTGATGATATTTGGGAAGAAGGGAAAGCTTATCCCTAGATTCATTGGTCCGTTTGAGATTCTTGATGGAGTGGTAAAGGTGGCTTATAGACTTGCACTGCCGCCTAGCTTATCAGCCGTGCATCCAGTTTTTCGTGTGTCCATGCTTTGGAGGTATCACGGCGATCCAGCCCACGTATTAGATTTCAGTACTGTCCAGTTGGACAAGGACTTATTTTATGAGGAGGAGCCGGTAACCATTCTAGACCGGTAGATTCGTCAGTTGAGATCCAAGAGTTTCCCTTCTATTCGTGTTCAGTGGAGAGGTCAGCTTCCTGAGGCATCGACCTGGGAGTCCGAGTCCGATATGCGGAGGTGTTACCCTCATCTATTTTACGACTCAGGTATTTCCTTCTTCTGTCCATTCGAGGACTAATGGTTGTTTTAGAGGTGGAGAATGTGTTTATTCCGTACTTCTGAGGCTTTGAAAACCTCATTTGTATTTGCCTCGATTTATGTGCACAGTCCGGGCGCATAGCCGGACAGCATCAATATGAAATTCTGTGAAAAATGCTAAGACTTGATATTAAAATAAATATTTTTTACTACGGTCCACATTTCGAGTAAACGGACCCGGACCCATGATTTGACGGTCCGGGAAGGTCCGTAGGAAAATATGGGACTTGGGCGTACGCCCGGAATCGAATTCCGAGGTCCCAAGCCCGAGAAATGAATTTTTGAGTAAAATTATTTTCTGAAAATATTTAAGGAAATTGAAAATGAAATCTGATTAGAAAGTAATGGTATCGGGCCCGTATTTTGGTTTCGGCGCCTGCTACAAGCCTTATACATGGTTTAAGATATTTCTGTGAAGTTTGATTGAAATTGGACTTCGTTTGATGTGTTTCGGACTTAAAAATGGAAAATTTGATGTTTTATGAAATTTGATAGAATTCATTGACTTTGAGGCTTAATTTGATGTGTATGATGTTGTTTTGGAAATTTGATCGCACGGGCAAGTTCATAGGATGTTATGCGAGTTAACTGTGAAATTTGGTATCATTTCGAGATGTATAGGTCAGTTCGGCACGTTGTTAGCGAAGTTTAGAAACCATAAAACTCCTAAGTTGGTTCTTGAGGTTTGGGGGTGTGATTTCGAGTTTTAGCGTTGTTTTAAGTGTTCTGAAGGCTCGAGCGAGTCCGTAATATGTTTTGGGACTCGTTGGTATATTTGAACTAGGTCTCGGGTGGGCCTAGGTACCTTCCAGGCACCTAACGGGGCTAAATCCCAGCAAACAAGGCTACTGGTGCACCTGCTCTCGTGTGACCGCAAGTGCGGTTGCCCAGCATCGCACGCAGGTGCGAGACCGCATGTGCGGTCTCCCCTTCGTAGGTGCGATCCCAGACCCCCCTAGCCCAATTCCGCAGGTGCGAGGTTCTTCTCGCAAATGCGAGACCGCAGGTGCGGTCCCTAGCATCGCAGGTGCGATCACTGTTCAGGCAGTGAGTTTAAGTACGGGTTTTAAACCCATTTCTCTCATTTTTCATCTTCTTACTTAGGCGATTTCCTCCACTTTTAAGAGATTTTGACCAGGTCTTGTAAGGTAAGTAAATTCCACCCATAAATTTTTTTCATGCATGCATCTTAGCCTAATTAACTACATAAACTAGTGCAAAAATTCAAGAAAATGGGTAGTGACCTAGAACTTGTGATCAAGAAATGTTCTGTGAATTGTCCATGAAAGCAAGTAAAAATCGTGTATTTATGATCCTTAGGCTTTGGGTGAGTGTTTCCTTCGAGTGTTTCAAGAATTCGAGCGAGCGGGCCTAGGGTCGAATTTTGATAATTTTGGAAGAATGCTAGGAAATAGAAAATTAGGTCATGTAAATGAATCATTGAATCCTTATTGATATACTTGAGTTGATTATGTCTAGATAATACCATTCCCGAGTTGAATTCTAAAGGAAAGGTGGTGTTAGAGGGTTGGTTGCTATACTTTGGACCCGAGGTAAGTGTTTGGTCTAACCTTAGCTTGAGGGAATATGAGTTGAGTATTATTTGCTATTTTCTAATTGTCAAATACGAAGTATAGGCATGGTAACGAGTATCTATACATTAGTGTCTAGCATGACCGTGAGTCCCTATATTGTGAATATTCTGACTTTGTTGTAATTTCTATGTCTAATTGAGGATTTCTATACGATGTAAAGGGCATGTGAAGGGAATTGTAATCTTTAAACATCTTTGGAGCATTGGCTCAAATTGTGAAACGAATAATGAAAATATATGAAAGAATTACATCTTTGGAGCATTGGCTCAACTTGTGAAACGAACAATGAAGGTATATGTGATAATTACATCCTTTGGTACATTGGCTTAAGTAATAGAATAAATCATGGAAATGAAAGTAAAACAAAGAAAAAGAGTTATTTCTTGCCCGGTCATCATTGTATAGTTCCCTTGCCGGGATTTGATTGTTTAGTTGATGTTCCCTTGCCCAGATTTGATTATGTGGTTGATATACCTTTGCCGGAATTTAATTGTTTAATTGATGTTCCCTTGCCGGGATTTCTATTTTTTACTCTGTTTATTTCCCTGCCCTTGTTTGTGATTGTTGTTTGGGTAAGAAAGAGTGTTAAAGCACGAAGGGTGATTCCGTGCCATGTTTATATTTATTATGCACGAGGGGACATTCCGTGCCATGTTTACATTGATTATGCACGAGGGGACATTCCGTGTCATGTTTATGTTTATTATGCACGAAGGGAAATTCCGTGCCATGTTTACATTGATTATGCACGAGGGGACATTCCGTGCCATGTTTATATTTATTATGCGCGAGGGGACATTCCGTGTCATGTTTATATTGATTATGCACGAGAGGGCATTCCGTGCCATGTTTATATTGATTATGCACGAGGGGACATTCCGTGCCATATTTATATTGATTATGCACGAGGGGACATTCCGTGCCATGTTTATATTTATTATGCACGAGGGGACATTCCGTGCCATGTTTATATTGATTATGCACGAGGGGACATTCCGTGCCATGTTTATATTTATTATGCACGAGGGGACATTCCGTGCCGTATTTTATATTTATTATGCACGAGGGGACATGCTGTGCCGCATCTTTCACTGATTAATCTGTGTTTCCATTTCTCGTTATTATATTTCAGATATTTCAGACTGTTGTTTTCATTTCTGTCATATCAGTATTTGCTATCTCTTACCCCCAGCATGTTCTCCCCGTAACTGTATTCTTGTTTAGTTTATTCTATATTATTGAACTGCACAGGTAAATTTTGTTGTTGTGTCTTAGCCTCGTCACTACTTCGCCGGGGTTAGGATCGGCACTTACTCAGTACATGGGTTCGGTTGTACTGATGTTACACCTGTACTTCTTTATGTTGTGCAGATTACGCAGCCGGACCCGGAAGACATCATTAGTGGGAGTGTCTTCCAGCTTATCATAGAGGTTTCAAGGTATACCCGCTGGCGTTCGTGGGCCTTGGCGTCTCTTCCATCCTTATGTCTTTGATTATGTCTTATTTTTCCTCTAGTTTCAAAGGCAGACATGTATTTCCTTTCAGACTTGTATTTAGCACTCTTGTAGACAGTTCGTGAGTTTGTGACTCCAGGTTTTTGGAAAACTTACGCGTTGTTGTATTATGTTATCCTTATTTAGCATGAGACCGTATTTATTTCCGCTATTAAATTGTGAATCGTTTAGTTTAGCCTATTAAATTGATGTTAATATGCTAGTTTATCTATACACGTTGGCTTGTCTAGCGGGTTCAACGTTAGACGCCATCACGGCCCGATGATGGGATTTCGGGGCGTGACACAAACTATGAGTGATATATGTATATATGTGGATAGGGTTTAATGCCGCAACGAACCTTATGGCTGTATATATGTGGATCGGGTTACATGCCGCAACGAGCCTTATGGCTTATAGGATTGGGATGCACGCCGCAGCAGGTATCATTGATTTATGCCACGATTGTCTTGATATAGCGCTTAGACTGAAGGAGCCCCTCCGGAGTCTGCACACACCTCAATGAGCGCAATTGATTTATATTGAGGGATGAATTATCCCTGGGCATGGATCTTGCCGTGAAGCATTTATATTTTGGGATGGATCTTTCTCGGGCTGGATTGGCCTTATACAATACTGAGTGATTGACTGTGATACATTGCATTGACATGCACACATGACATACAAGCAGAGAGATATATTTTCCTCATGCTGTAAGGTATCACGTCATTCCTGACTTCTCACAGATGTTGACATATAGGCATAACGAACTATTTTCCTCATGTCATTTGAAAATGAAACATTTACCCGTTGAAAGCATTTTGAAAAAAATTACAGTTTTCAAACTTACTCATATTTTTGGCGATTACAGTAAAAAATATTTGGATTTTCACTGATTTACTTGAAAAGCAGACCTATTTTCTGGAACTGTGAACGAGTAGAGCATTTTATCTCTGAGTTACTTTTTTTATTACTGTCATTATGTTGTTATGAACTGTTGTTGGTTATTGGTGTCAAATTCTGACCTATGTCTCATCTCATCACTACTTTCAACCTAAGGTTAGATTCGTTACTTATTGAGTACATGGGGTCGGTTGTACTCATACTACACTTCTGCACCTTGCGTGCAGATGTTGGATGATGATGTTGTTGTGATCGACGGGAGCTAGGTTTGATGATGTACTTGCGTTCTGGTTGTAGCTGCCTCTTGTTTATGGTAGCCTTAGATTTATAAAATTTTGTTATTTACATTTCGAACATATGACATATTTATTTCATACCAGCATTGTAAACTGATGTGTGGTTAGAATTCGTGATTTTAAGCATTATATACCTCGCATTTTATGTGCTTTAAT